>JBCEWB010089361.1:0-11405 GCA_039654565.1 Peronia peronii
TATGGATCTAAAAATGTGTCTAGGATGGTCTGAGGAGGGATGTAAGTAGTTGTGAGCGTCAGAGGGTTTTTTATACACATCGGTACAAATTTCATTTCCATTGATCCTAAGCTGGGCATCTAAAAAGAGGAGTCCATTCTTTCCCAAATGAAACAGTAAATTTCATTGTGCCGTGAATTGCACTGAGGTGGTTTTCAAATTGCTTAATGGTTTCTTCGTTGTCTGGATATCGCAAAAGGATGTCATCTAGATATCTGATAGTCCAGAGCGGTTGAGTTATATCCTTGTTCACAACAATTTTTTTCTTCCATAAAGACTCCATGAATAAATTTGCATATGATGGAGCAAAATGAGTGCCCATAGCTGTACCCTGGATTTGCAGAAAATGATGGTCTAAAAATTCAAAATTGTTGAGAGTTGAAAGCAGTTAAATTAAGATACAGATTTCTGATATTTGATTTTGGTTGTATTTGGAGCAGTCAATTAAAGCTTTCCTGCATGCCTCTATTCCTTCCACGTGAGGAATGTCAACCATGTCTACGGCAATGAATATGGAGCAGCAAGGAAAAGTTGAAGAGCTACTTAGATCATTAATATTGGACAAAAGGTGTATCGTATCCTTGCAGTAAGTATGTTGGCAAAATATAGGAACAAGAGGGTTCAAAATATAGTACAGGAAATAGGAGGCTCTAGTTGTGGAACCTGAGATAGAGGAGACTATACCTCAGAAAGAGAGAGTTTGAGCTTCTAAGTTGTCATAGAATTTTAGGGAGGCTGTAAAAGTAGGGAGTTTTTATGTCTCCTATTAGTATGTTGTCCATTATCTGATCGGAAATTACTCCAATTCTATTGAGTCTGACTATCAGTTGTGAGATCATCTTAAAATGTTATTTAGATTTATCTTCCGAGAGTGGTTTGTAAATGGTGGGGCTAGCTAACATGTCCAACACTTTAGCTTCATTAACAGATTTCTTTAACAATACAATACAGCCGCCCTTGTCTGCTTCTCTTATAACAATTTCTTTGTTTGGTTTGACTTTGGCAAGTGCATGGCGTTCGGCAGTACTAAGAATATCCGTAACTTTACGATGAGGAGCAGTGAAGGTCATGACTTCTTTCTCAAGATTATTACAAAATAAGTCCAGAGCTTGACTTTTGCCAGCAGGAGGGGTCCACTTACTAGGGACATACAATTTAGGAGGAATCGATTGGTTGTCAGGTTTTGTGTCGTCAAAATGAAAACGTAGTCTCATTCTGCATGTAAACGCACAAGTATCTAAAAGCAACTGATGATGATTTAAATTTTTACTTGTGGGCAAAAACCTAAGCCTTTGGACAAAAGAGAAACTGTATCAACGTCAAGAGTATCGTCCGTAACGTTGACTATACTCAAATCAGGACAATAAGAAAAGGACTGAGCTTCAGAAAGGATCTTCACTGTATGAGCTGCTTGTAGTCTTTTCTGACGTTCCTTTTTGAGACTTCGTTTCCTGTATAGTTTTGTTCGCTTATGTTGTCAGGGGAGAATTGGCGGATCTTATATGCTATCGGGCCCATGTGACGGGGGGACAGGTGGGTCTTTGGTGAGGTGGTTCTTGCAGCCATTCTGGCAGTAGGGGAGCAGATCTAGGTAAGCTTTGTATATTTTCAGTTGAACAATTCTGTTGAGATTGGACATCCCTTGGTTCGGGTGATTTCACCAGGCGACAAAAATATTCAGACATATCCGAAAATATATCATCATCATCACCACCACCGTAACTACATGATTCCCCATCATGATCAACTGCAGCTGCTGCTTCTCCTCTGACCAAAAAAACATCTGTAGCTTCGGTTGTAGTTTGTGGTATTTTATAATCTAACAATTCTTTATTATATATCCTCTCACTTCAGATCCAGAGATGGATGAGGCTGAAGCTGCATCTACAACTGTGAACAGATTTATGAAGCCAGGCAGCACTGAAGGGCGTGGTACATGGGTGAAACAAGATGTGTCTCATGGTTTGGCCACCCAGAGAAAATGGGATGTTGAAGCACTGGACTTCCTTACGGGATCATGTTCTCTGGCATCCATTTTTGAGTGGTTTTTTTTTTTGATGATGAAATAACCTCCCTCGTTGCATGAAGCTTATGCTCGGGATAAAGGGAATCATCTATTCATGATGACAACTGATGAAGTTTGTCTCTTCACCACGATACTCTTCATATCAGGCTATGCAACATTACCTCAGCGAAGCATGTGCTGGAAGGTAAAGCCCGATGTTCAGAACTCTGCTGTCTCTGAAGCAGTGTCGAAAAACCAGTTCAACAGCATAATGCAATATCTTCACCTTGCTGACAATAAGAATCTGCCCAGGAATGACAAGTTTAGGAAGGTAAGAAAGCTGATCATCCTGGCGAATGAGAAATTTATGGCACGATATCCTGTGGAACAACACCTGTCAGTGGATGAAAGCATGATCCCATACTTTGGTAGGCACAGCGCAAAACAGTGTATCAAGAACAAACCAATTCGATTTGGCTTCAAGACTTGGGTGCTGGCCACATCATCTGGCTACATTGTCCAACTCAACCCTTATCAAGGTGCCTCAGCCAATTATGACAAAACTAATGGATTGGGATACTCGGTTGTCACTTCCTTGCTCAGCAGTCTACCAGAAACATTGCCCGTTCACGTCACTTTCGACAACTTCTTTACATCACTGAAACTCCTCTGTGATCTTGCAGAGGAAGGTATAGGAGGAACAGGCACCATCAGAGCCAACCGCACAGGAAACTGTCCGATCACCAAGGCTGAAGTTCTGAAGAAAGAATTACGTGGCCCTTTCGATTACAGATTCAACCAAAGTGGACTCCTTGTTGTGTCCTGGAACGATAATAATGTTGTCACTCTGGCAACAAACTGTGACAACCTGTTTCTGACAGAGAGGGTCCAATGGTACTCCATGAAAGATAAATCCCACGTTCAAGTCAGCCAGCCACCACTGATCAAGAGATACAACAGAAACATGGGCGGTGTAGATCACATGGACCAGAATGTGGGCTGCTATTGCATCAACATGAGGACGAAAAAGTGGTGGGGCCCTTTATTTGCCCATATCCTTGATGTTATGATAAATAACGCTTGGCTGCTCCACAAGAAACTGAACGAAAGTCTGGACCAACTGGTCTTCAAAAGAGAAGTGGTTGATGTGTATCTCCGCAGATACAAGACTGCCCGTGCCATCGGACGCCCACCATCTATGCACGCAAGGCGTTATGATCGTCTTGTCCCATCTGACATCCGCACTGATGGCATCAACCATTTCATTCAAGGAATGCCAACCCAGCGGCGACGTGTCTTTTGCCACATGAAAACAAAGAAGTGATGCACCAAATGTAACATTCCTCTCCACGACAGATGCGATAGGGAATTCCACCGCTGAATTTACATTTTGTTTGCTTTTAGCTGTGGACAATTTTACACATATCTGTTACTGATGAAATTGTTTTGGGTTGTAGATGTACATTTCTTGAAGCATCCTTTATTTGCTGTTCAGTTTTTGGCCGTTTAATGTTACAGCTACAGCATTATTACAGTGTTATATTAGTTAACAACCAGATTTTTGTTCAGTTACTCAATGTGCGTTTGTCTTAGTGCATTTTGAGATTTTACCCAATGGACACATGTTTCAAATATGGTAATCGATTAAGTACAACAATCGATTCCATAGTATCTGAATTCAGTGACCATTGTTGCATGCTGTACAGTACTGTTTCAGTTAAATGTGATAAACATTATATTTATAACAACCAAAAATTTATAAAACCCATGATATATCCAATTAAAAAACCCCGGCCATTTCGTGACCATTGTCCCATTTAGTGGGACGTTCAATTAATTGCTACCATAGTCCACAAAAATGAAAATAATTTCAAAATATGACTTTTTTGGTTGATTTTGTGGTCTGTTGCAGTAATTTTCAAAATATGGTTGCAAAACAGTCGGCCTGAAATGGGTTAATCAGTTAATTTTTCTCAACCTAAAATCTTGCAGTGTTGATATCTAATCATGTTTCAACGTTTTTAGAATACAATTTAATCCATGTCCATGATGTATTAGCTATACTATAGAAGGTGGACCAAAAGTAGGCTAACAGTAACATTTTGTAAGGAGGCACTCTATATATTTTAAAAGATTTTGTTACAATTACATGTAAATTTTTCAGTATCAATCAAATAAGTTTTAACACTTTAATCAATATAATAAAGTTTAATCTTGTAAATGTTCAAAATAGTTTTGAATTGGTTTAGTAGAATGGCTTGGCTAATTTTGACATAAAGCACAACACAAATACATGTATACCATAGTTAAACTGCTGTTAGCCTACTTCATGGCATACCTTATATTTATCAGTCCTAACTCACTTTAGACTTTAATACAGTTTGCTTTGTGCTGTACTAACTAATGCTTTGTCTCATCAGGTTTTTAGCTCATTTTTCTCACCACAAAATCTTGCAATTCGTTATTTAACCACCCTTGGATGTTGTCATGATGCAGTCAATCCCATGGCCTATATATATATATATATATACAAGTATTTACTATATTCAGTAGCTTGCAAGATGAAAATAAAATTGTCAACTTTTAATGTGATTTTCTGCATCTGTGATATTCATGTGTTTTGCCCTTCCAAGTGAACATAACATAGGTTCTTGGTGAAAGATCTTCAAAATTCAAACTACATCATGTCCCGGAAGAGCTTTCCTACATGAAAAACATAAATCTCAATGTAAAATTTCAGACATGAACCCGTTATTTTTTTTCTTTTAAACATGGGCCTTACCTATAACTATTACATGAAAGTATTTGGTTTATCTGTTTGCCATGAAAAAAATATTTTGAAATATGACAAGAAACATTTGTCAAAACTGATTGTCATCAATGATTAGCCACTGTTCACCTTTGACGCAAATATTGTAAAATATTCATGTTTTTCTGCAAATTTCAATGCTATTTTTGGCCCAAATTTGGAAAGCACCTTTGCCAAAAGGCTCTTGGGTTTTGCAGTTGCCTCAGATATGTAGATGTTTAATGAGAAAGTGAAAGTAAAAAATGACAGAATATGACAAAGATCTCCAGACAGAAGTTTCAAGTTAAATAAAATGTACTAAATATCAAAAGTAAACACTGTATGAACACATGTAAGCCAGACAGATAAGTTGATGTCCAAAATGAAATTTATTCTCGTTTTACAACAGTTGCTTTTTAAATCAAGGTTCTCAAATGCATCAAATTAACTATAAGAAACATCTTTATGGTGAATGTCATGGAAGACTAAAATTAAATATGTAACAACAGTATTGTAATTGTAATAACTTAACAAAAAGAATAACAACTGCTGTTCTTGAATTTTTTTGTCTTTTTTTTTTCAAATTCACAAGGCTAACAAAGTTTGAGAAAACACCGTGGTTTGTTGTGAAAATCGTCACATTTACTGTGGAGAAAATTGCCTGTGTCAATAATTAAAACCAAACTAAATCATTGTAGAATTCTGATCTCGCTTATGAAAGCACTGTGTCCAAAATGTGCAATTTAAGCAAAATTTAACAAAAATCAGATTTTTCCAGGGATGAATGTAAACACACATAATTTTTACTTCAGTATCAGTATCCAGGAACAAAAATTCATGGAAATAAAATAACTGATGCTTTTTCACGAAAAAACAAGACAGTTTGCACACAAACTTGATACTAGATATGGGAAACTAGCAGTTACGTCATTTGTACTTTAATTTGCACCAAAATATTTAAGAAAAAAAATTATTTAGACAAATTAAATAAAGCAAAATAAAACATAAACAAAAATACAAAATAAATATAAATCTATGGTTAAGGAATGATCTCGCTGGGTTATATACCTGATACATTCTGATTACAAGCTCATACACACACACACAAAAGTTTAGTGACTTGACAACAGTTCATAAGGGGAGGGGGGATGAAGGGGCAAAGTTCTCTTATTCTGATCTTAACAACAGCCTTTTTTTTCTTCCCCATATATACTTTAGGACATGTTTTGGCAAAATAGTAGCTTGCACTGGCTATCACAGCCAAATTCTGATTGGAGCTTTTATTACATTTTGACTGTCTCCAGTTATTGTATGTCAAAATATCCAATGACAAAATGATGTGTTCTACCACAAAAGAAAAATGTTTACATTAATCCAAACTGAGAGACTGGTGTCACTCATTCTTTAGGGACCAAGTGTCACGGGTACATTAATTTTCCAGTCTTAAAAAAAAAAAATTCCACATTCCTATGGAATGCGGAACAACTTGTCTTCTGTAGGCAGATAACGAGTTTTTGAATTTTTCGTTATGAAATGAGAATCAAATTTGCGTTGTTCATCATTAAAAAAAAATCAATCAATAAATCAGCACAAATGAATATAAGAATGAAACTTCTACATTTTTTTTTCTACCATTAAAAAAAAAAAAAAGAGAGAGAAAAAAAAAAAAACAAAAAAAAAAGGGAGGGAGGAGTGGGGGAAAAAATGAGGCACAAAAAAATAAGTAGAGGGGGGGAAAATATAATATAAAAACCATGTATCCAAGGCCCTGTGGGTTTTGAAAGACATGTGTGATCAAGAGTTCACCCTGGTAAAAATAACTCAAAGCTGAGACATTTCACATGTTTTTCCCACTATGAAACATCTGTCCAAACCAAAAGTTACCAGCATGGCCCAAATTATGGAAAAAAAAAAGAATTTTAATAATTTCATAGTATGGATGTAGCAAAGCATCGTTTCAAACGATTATATCGGAAGCCCACCATAGGAATATCAACCTGACATTTGAGTCATGAAACTAAAGCAAACCTCTGCAAATAAATAAAAGCAGTTAACTCTTGCCGCAAGTGCAACCTGTTGACTAATGTAAATGGCAGCTGATGAAATTGGCCAGAAAAAAATTTTTTTCCTTGGAATAATCACAGATAATGCTATCATCAACCTTCCATCACAAGATATGAATCAAAACTACCCTGCAATCCTCAGGTACACTTGTGCATGAGATGTAAACAATATCTTTCCACAGTATGAAAGCTGTAACTAATAAGTAGATAGCATGGAAGGAAAAAAAGAAGAAAAAAAAAACACGAGGTAAAGTTATAAGTAGGGAAAACAGAATTAGAACTAAAGCCAACCTTACGGTAAAGCAGAACCAAATAGATAACCAAAAAATCTAGTATCACTTTGTTTTCTTGTAAAAGCAGAGAACAATATATGGCTCATTAAAGTATTTCTCATTGACAAGAATGCATAAATACACAAATATATAAGTAAATGTTGCATCACTGGGTGAACCAATTACTGCTGTCAGAAGGGAGTTTCTTCAGAAATTTGGAATTTACATAGAGCTGGAGCTGTTCACTTTCTTGGCATAAAAAGAGTTGTCACTCAACATTTTCTCCATGCTCTTTTCCTGTTCACTGACACCAATGATCCAGTCTATGAACATTCTGACAGCTGACTCATTTTACCCACTGACATGACAAAGTATTGGCTCAGCAAAAAGAAGGCATAAAATGAAATAAAAGTTGGTTCAGCAAACTGTTACAACTCGAGCGGGAAGACGTGTGCCTATTAATATACTCAAACTGTGCAATTCTGATTTGTTTTAAGTTTATCTGGTCTTCATTAATAAAAAAAACAAAAAACAAAATAATAATAATCTTGGTTAAGTATTGATTTATCCCACCAATCTAATGACGATATAAAATGATGATGAGAATAACACCATCTGAAGTTTTAAAAAAAATGTAAAAAAAAACCTGAAAGAGTCCAACAGTAAATAGTCTGCTATATGATACAGATATATAACAAAAAGTATATCTTGGTTAACATGCATAAATCCATCTGACTGAGGCATGCGGTGAAACAAAAAACATGAAAGATGTCGGATGTTCTGATTTCCCATCATGTAGATTTTGTCTTCAATTGTAAGTACTGAGTTAACATGAAAGCTTGGTTAAAACTAGCTAAACTTTGATGGATGGGAAGCGCTGCCATGATTGCCCAGGTATAGGGAAACAATTTAAATTTATCTCTGGCAGGGATTAATAAGTTGGTTCTTCACTAACAATCTCTTCTCTAACCTGCAACAACTCTGATCATATTTGAAAACAGGCAACAATTACTGAATTATTTTCCTGAGACTGTATTCTTCAATTTCCTGATTACATGACGATGGCATGAAATTTCTTTTTTTTTTTTTTTTAGTCAAAAACTTTGCCGGCCATATCACCTGTCACATTTCTCAGAATTTTTTTTTTTTTTGTGCGTAATGATTATACAAAAGCAAAAATATGGAATATTATTCTCAAAATTGAGTAGGAATGTTTGCTGCTTAAGATGGATGTTGGAGCCAGACAATTCCACGGGCTCCTTCGGCTGATAACAGTTGGATTCCTCTAAGTTGAGATCTCTTCTAGAGACTGCATCTCCAGGATGGGCTTGAAGCTGAAGGGCTGGAAGTGGTAGCCCTCACCATCATAGAACTTGGACTGAAACTCTACCCAGTGGAGCCTGAGGGTGTGCAGGAAAGCACTCAGTCCCTCCATCAACAGCAGAATGGCCACGGTCAGGTTAGCCCAGAAGAAGAAGATAATAAAGATGGCGACACCACCGACAAAACGTCCCATCAAAGTCATACCCAGCCTCAGCACCATGTTCCACAGCACTTCCGACAATTCTGGAAAATAACAATGGGTTAAACAGTCAAAGATACGACTGAACTTACCATGTTTACTTCATTTCTCACTGTATGGAATTTCTATTTATCACAGATGAAACTCGGACAGCAACTGTATTAATAGACATATGCCCCATACAATCATTAAAAGAATTACCAAACAGTCAAATATGTAACGAAAGCATTTATATCATCCTTGTGGCCGAAAATACCGGCTCTGAGTGCTCTACAACCTATTATCTACATGACTATGAACACACCTGTTTGCTTTGTTTTGACAGAATATGAATTTATTGTCTTTATCACTGATGAGATCTGGGGAGTCACTGGATTGTTAATCATATCCTTTGTAGAACTACCTAAAGTTGTGAATTAAATAATCAAATATGTGACTTTCCATAATAATGAAAGAAAACTTAATGCATTACAGTCTCAGGATACGAACATATTGTTTACATATATCACTGATGAAACTTGAGGAGTTATTAAATTAGTAAGGGGAAGTACTGGTATGAGGATCCCAAATGACAGAATGAGGAGAACTACTCCATGTTGGCATCTGTCTCAAAACTTGTCCGTCAAAGATCTTCACAAATATCTGAGGAACACTGTCAGTTCACTGTATTATGTCTAACTAAGAGTTTCCATGATGTGCTTTATTTCTGGCATTCCCCAGCCATGACAACTGATAACAATAAACCTGCTGAATCAGGACTGTTTAACTGTCATACTGAGGTGAAACCCCCCATAAAAGTGTGTGCCATGCTCATTTTGTCTGTTAGTCTTACCCACCACAACACAGAGAGACAACACAAAATTCAGTACAGATAGAAAGTTCTGAATAGTAACAAACTTTCCAAGACAGGACATGGCCAAGGTCTAGTGTGGAACTTACGAGCGTGAGCCAGGGAGAGGGCCCAGAGTCGCAGGTAGGAGGCCGTGTGTGAGATACAGCCCAGGCAGAACTCGATGGTGTGGATGACCTGGTGGATGATAATCTCCCCCATCTCCTGCAGACAGAGAGCACAAACGATATCACAGCACCATCAACAACACTGAACCACAGGATCAAGTTGAGGGAAGCCAGATATTGCACAGGACAGGCCATAACTTTTTTTTTTACAAAAAATCCAAAGAAACTGACACCCACCAGACTTTCCCATCCTATGTAAAAATTTAATGCCATAATAAGTAAGTGAATTCCATTATACTCCTGTAGATTTAATGAAAACGTACGAGATTAAGCCATTAAGGCCCTCTGTCTGAGACAGTCTATCACATGACTAGCCTAGTTGAGCAGAAATATATCATGAAGAAACAAACACTGACTTGTATTAAATATTGGCCTGCAATTGGATCACACTTGCTGTTAACACTACATCTGCAACAAGAAGTTTAACACCGAAACTTGTTACATTTTGAATAAAAGTAAGTTTCATTTTCCTCAGGACAGATAGGCAGCCTTCGATCTAATATATGGATGTCCGTTATGTATCTATTTGTACATTTGTATGTATGGCTGTATAGAATTAATCTGGATAGTTGCTCACTCAATGCATCTGGTTAATATTAAAACTGTTATGTAATTATGCATAAGAAAAAGATCATATCACTAAATCATGTATATCGTGCTTCTTCACGATATGCCGACTGCACATTGTCTTGACATCTGATGAACGACCTCCCAAGCAGTTCTCAAACCTGTTGCAACTTTTATCCATCAATTTCTACTATGCACTTTACCTCTTCATGACCATGTCCACCACTCACAGGTTTGTCTGCCTCCCCTTCAGCGTGAGTGTCAGATTCCTGCAGAACACAGAATAAAAACATTGGAATCACAAGAACCATCAAGTATTTCATTTTTCTAAATTTTCTTTTATTATCATTTTTTAAAAAAATTTTTTTGTTTCGTTTCCTTTTTTTTTTTTTCCTTTCTTTCTCCATGTCTCATCTAGGGGAAGGTGGACAATTTAAAAGTAAGACCATAAAGGCTTTGACGTTTGAGCCCATTTCTACATTTTGGCCACCTATTTTAAGTTGTTCCTCAGGACATCTGGATGCATGACTGTTTTAGGACTCACGAGATGCTAATAACCTTTGCCGCCGCCCCTATGGTTATAACAAACGGCTGAGGCAGCCTCATCTTTTAAAAAGACTAAAAGACTTTACAAAAACTGATTGAGGGAACCATCAAGTTATAATTGGTGTGATGGTAACTGACCCAGAAATCTGTGGGAAGTTCTCCAAGAAAAGATTCAATACATTCAGGACTAACAGTCCTACCTGAAAAGAAAACGCCAGTGGTGCAAGCCAAATAATGGTCTAGGGTGTTACGAGGAGTCAGTGAGATCATCTTTAGATGACCCGCTTAATGTACTTTGAGAACATACTTTTTTTTTTTTATCACAGCTGAATATTTCCCTACAGACTATGATCTAACTGTCCATAATAATGAAAGAAAACTGAATGCATCACACCTTTCTCTAAAAACCTTAGTGTATTTGCTGTGTTAAACACAAAAAATTGCAAAAAATAAACCTTGGTTTTCTCATAACAAAAGGTTTCAGGAAAAAGGCATTTTTGTCAAAGTCTGTCTGCCCTGCATATATCTTTTTGGGGGGGGGGGGGGGGGGGGGGGGGGGGGGGGGGGGGGGGGGGGGGGGGGGGGG
>JBCEWB010089372.1:0-11365 GCA_039654565.1 Peronia peronii
CAAAAATTGGCAGCTTCTAAAAGCCGAGATAATCCTACTTTCTTTGGATTGAAAGGCTTAAGAAAAACAAACACTTACTATCACTCACAATACCTCTATTAACTTCATCAGATCTGCTTTCGCTTTCTCACTGTTAATCTTTTCAAATGCTAAGCACTGCGTTGATCAATGGACTCCCAAGAATCTCCGACTGGCGAGAGTTTCAGCCAAATGTTAGCTGGATTTGGATTTGGATTGTAAACAGTGTCGCCAAGTATCGAGGGTTTTTTTTTTTTTCCAGTAAAATACAAAGAAAGTTATTCCACTTTTCTTCTTGAAGTGTATGGCACTGTTTGTACACATATGCCACTCACTAACGACCTGTGTTGAATGAATTATTCACTTAACAATGTGTGTTCTACAACGTAAACAATGAAGTGAGTGCTTCTGTCATGTGAGAAATCCCAACGTTGACAATACGAAATGTTCCCTACCATCGCTGTGTGAGCTTTGGAAGATTCAAACACGTCTTCGCTATTAAGGCCATCAAAACCGACGACGTGACCTTTGTTTCCTTCTGCAGTAAAACATTGCCTGGAGCCAGGCCTCATCTGTTATTCATCTCGAAGAAGAAAGCAATAAACCACACCTGCATGGAGCCACAGCTCAATACACAACGACTTGATCGCTCACTCACACAGCGTACAGGGGCATGTCAATCCTAGATCGCCGTGTGCTAATTGTTTGACAACTCACGCGTTACGCCTTCTTTTTTCTTCCACACATTCTTTCCCCATCTAGCTCATTTTCTGCCGGCTGTCCATTAAAACACTTCAGAAACGCTATCGATAATCTATAACTTGGCGATATATTCCTTCTTTGTTGTGCAGAAATACTGGCCTTCACAAGATATAGAATTTTGGGAAATTAAGGGACCTGAGAAGGTCCGTGTTCTAAGGTCGATGATAAGTGTGATGCTAATGCATTCTCGTTCCAGCTATGCATTCCATCCTATTACCATTAAAATATGAAACTGTTCCTATACTAGCGATATAGCCTCTTTGTTACGCTGAAACACTAAAGCCCTGCAAAGCACATAATCGGTAGAAAGTCGTGGGACTTTCAGCTCGACCACTGTGGTCCGGGCAAAGGCCGATGATAGCTGGGATGCTATCGTAAAAAAAAAAAAAAAAATACACTTTAGTGTGCACACTCCGACACGGATTGCCTCACTGAACTAAGTCGGGAGCATGACGTATGGTAAGTTACACTAATTATGTCGAAGAAGGTCGTGCGTAAAGGGCCTATAATATCGCCCTCCCTTCTTGCAGATGAAAACTTTAGGTGCTGTCTCCCTCTAGCAAACATGGCCAACCAAACTGATATACGACTGAAAACAGGTACAGCTGTATCACCATACATTTAGATTTGGGGTTCAGTCTGATGTGTTCCACTGAACAACTATCTCGATTCGACACCAGTAAAACAAATCGATCTGGTTCCGTAGGGAAATGATCGAACAAAATTCAAATAAAAAACAAAGACAAAACAAAACAAAACAAAAAACAAAAACAACAACAACAACAACAACAAAAAGGGCGTAATTATACAACAATTTACACGAAAATCAGAATGAAGTATTTTCTTTGGCCCCACGCAAGAAGTTCATGTCTATCGTAATGATGATAATATAACACTATCGTAATGATGATAATATAACACTATCGTAATGATGATAATATAACACTATTTTACAGTGCAGTCGCAATGTCTCAAATGTTGCGCACAGAACTCAACTTCGCTGGCTTATAGGATGCTACAATGATTCAGACGTACACCAACAACCTAGAAATTTGATCACTTTAACAATAATAAAGGAACAATTTTTTCCACGGTCATATTACATGAACAATACAGAGAAGTTGTAAAACGTGTAAAATGATGTATAAATCACAGACTTCGATAAAATAACAAAACATAATGTCAGGTCATGACAGAATATCGAAAGTTCTGTATTACATTACTCAGGATGTTGGCAGATAAACTGAAATAAAAGTAAAAGTTTACTTCAATCGATTCGTGTTTGCCGCCAATATTTACCCTGCAAAGGCTAGACTTACATACACACCTTGACAAAACTCTTCTAAATTCCCCGTGAGAAATGTGCAAGGTGTGAAATTATTTCCACAGATCAAGACATCAAGGAGACGAGATCTCATTCTGCTGTATTATGAATATTGCGAAGAGGCATCTTTTCGTTACTAAGGTGTAGCTAAGAGAGGCCAACTGCCTGCATTCAGTCTCGATAATCTAACGTAAACCTGTAGTATCAAATTGTTTGAGACCCAGCTCGTCTTTTAGAGCCCAGCATTTCTCTTATCGCCATCAACTGACCTGCTGTGTACACAGGCGTTCTCTTGATCTCCCCGCTACTTCTGTCGACAGGTGCATGCATTGACTTTGCGCAAATTTTAATGACTGTGTGAAAACAAAAACAAAAATAACTACACAGACAGATCACAACAGAAAAGAAAACCATCACTGGGATTGCTCACTTGTTGGTCATACACCTAACAATGTCCATTCAAAGATCATATATTCTCCTTGCTAATTAATTTGCCTTCTCGTTCTGAACTCAGGATTGTCAGAAAAACAAACAGATGCATCCGCATACACACGATACACATATGTATACGACACACAGACGTATGTGTAGGAACAGAATTGGGGAATTAAATGATCTGATACTTGATAACGACTGAGGTTTACGGCATGAACATTTCGTTCGTTTTCTGTGCCGAGCAAAACTGGACCGTGCAGCGAGCCTACTGCCCAAGTGCCAATATTAACAAACTTGTACTTTATGGCTCACAGACATTACACAAGGTTTAATGCTCAAGAAATCTGCACATTTTCTTAACCATTCAAAGCCCAGGAAATACACATGTTTAATGCTATTAACTCTGTCAGTAACAAACTTCGTTTCTTTGTGAGATAGATGACTATCAGATTTAAGTAAACTTAAGAAATTCATTTTCCGTGGAAGAAGTTACATACATCTCTGAAAATGTAAAGCCAACATTAATCCATTTTAAATGCAAAGTATATTGTTCACAACACTGGGCTATAAAGCATAAGGAAAAGAGATATCTGTGTAAGTGAGTCCTGAGAAAGGGGGTGAAAAAGTTCAGAGGGGGGAGGGGGGGGGGGATAAATTATAAAAGATATAAACTTAAGAAATGGACCCTATTATGTTTTACATAGCCATTTGCATCTCTTTGTTCAGTGGTGTAGGTTGCGTGGTCGCAAAGATATAAACTTACAATAAGAGACAATAACAAGATCCTCAAGCGCTGCATGGTGTGGCCACCTTGATAGCTAAATGAACGTGAACTGTGACTGTCAAGAAAAAATAAAAGATGATTTACTTAATCAATCTGCACAATGAACCATTAGCCCATAGTAAGGTGCTATTCATCACAAGAACGCACAAAGCACACAATTATATTATGGATAATTAAGAGAGTGGGAATAAAACGAATAACTCGCTAATGGACACGGGATAAATCGGTGATCTAACGCACAAGTTGTGAATGGTCTTATTTATTGTGGCGAGCGGAATGTGTTTGAAACGGAAATCACGCCTGAGGATTTGTGTGTGAATATGTCTTGAGTATTTGGGAAGAGCGAAAAAAGAAAGAAGGGGGGAGGGGAGGACTCAATTAACACAAATCATTTACCGCCATCACACACTGCTATTTTATCTAAAAAGCAATTTGCAGACTGGATGCAGTAAAGATATCTTCGGAAAAAAAAAAGAAAAAAAAGCATCTGATATGCATAATATGCAAACACAATGGACAGATCTATCACATGGTGGTTTTGAAGAAATCGCTGTCTTTGTATTTAGATACCACAAACAACTACATCAGTTCTTTCAGAATGAATACAGTGGAATAAAAATAAATAACAACCGCAAATAATTCCTGCTGAATGCCATAAACAATTCAAGGCAATCTGTATCTTTTTCAAGCGGCCATTGTCGTTTCATTTCGTTTAACTTTTCACCCTATGTTAAAAAACGTTCTTATTTGCTTGGCTACTGCTGACGCTGAATGTTTTCAGCTATTGATGAAAAAATAGTATAGCTGTTGTTCAACAGCAGCAGACCTGAGATATTTGCGACTAAAATCTCAACGTCTACAATAATAGCGGCAATGCACTGTTATCTATAATACAGATCTAATTATAATGTTTTTCTTTCGTAGCAAACCGGGTATCACTGGACATGGCCAAATGCTCTGCTGAACATTCAAAAATCACAAGCTAATCTTAAACGATATGTCTCACTCTAGTTAGAAGAACGATCAGCAAGCAGATTTCGAAACGATGGTGAAAACAAAGTATGTACAATAAACCACAGAAATTGAACGTTGCCTTTGCCTATTTCACATTTTGTCTTGCGAGCCTGTGTAGTTCATAATTGTAGGCAAAACATCAGCATACTTCACTCAAATCTTTGGACCAACACTGAGCGAAACAGATGGAGAAAGTAGTCAAATTTTATCATGATTATCATGCTCTTTCTCCTGGGCTAGTCCTGCGTTTTTCGTTCGGTTTCACGTACTAATACGACAAAAGACAGAGAAAATTGATCTACAGTTACATAGTTCAGTTTCGCTGTAAATGTATCCAGTTTCTCAACATCTGAATCAATGCGCTAAACCCCCAGCCTTGGACAACAAAGCGAATGGATCAAAATGTGAGAGGGAATTAGAATTACACATTTATCTTAAATCTACCTTTATGTAGCCTAACATAATATATGGGGAGAACTCCAAAGTAGAGGTGTTCCCACCGAGTAACTATTCCTCTGGTGCTATGAGAAACACTCGGTGCAAACACGTCAGAAAACTTCAAAAACCGGTTTACAAATACTTCTAGCCTTTGGGGCACAACAAAAGTGCAAAACAGGCATGTTGATGGTCTAAAAATCCCGAAGGAAATCCAATATAAAGAGCCTGTGTTTGTATTTACCAAAATGGAACGTAAAAGCCGTGTGATTGACTGCTGATAACAAACTTAAAGGAGTCTTAACCGAAAAACCGACAGGACTGCCGAACAGATCTGTTAAGTTCTCTACAATTCAAGCTAATGGGAAATGAATGTATCCAAGTATAAAACACAATGGCTGAAATGGCTCCAATCAAGGGCTCTTGACGTATATATTGATATTAGTGTCTTGCTGATTAAAAAGCAAGACCCTTGATTCCATACAGAGGATCTCTGAGAATTTGTAGACGTATCAATGCCACATACTACGTCGTAAGTAGATTTCAGATTCAGGACTACGTTTTTCCTTCTCACTTTTTTTAAAAAAAATTAATGTTGCTAAACATTATCGAAAAATCATTACCTTTAAACAATACTACTCCATTTGCTAATCTTGTCAGTGGGATTGTATATAAACCCTTCTTTCTCACTGAGCTACATAAAGAGTGCATAACAGGCCTAAAATAGTGCTACCGGAAGACCAAGGCGGTGGAAGTTCACAACTGGGCGACACACAACAAACTGCACTGAGCATCACATCCTCTATGCTTTCATCATTATCGAAATCGTCATCACAAACCGCCTTACCCCAAGTGGAATATAAGTCCTCTAAAAACTACCTTCAAGCTGTCGTCCTGTCCCGTGCTTTCTTTTCGATTTCTTGGCGAGTCAATCGTGGCTTTAAAAAAAAAAAAAAAGCTTCGATGTCATGTGCATTATAATACTTTGATAAGATCTTAAGTCGCTGAAAAACACATATCAAAATTAATGTTACACAGTAAAAAACAAAAACCTATTTTTTTTCTTTCCCCAGTGTTGCTGTGCTTTCAATGTCAAGCTGTACTTTGCAGTATTTCGAGTTTCACCAGTGATACTACTGTATGATAGTCCCTTTGCTTCTTTCATTCTTTCTTCTGCAGTGTCTACGCAGTACTCGTAATTTACATTTGCATGCAACACCTTCTGATCTCTGCTTTCATTAGACAGCTAGTTGTAGCTATTTGTCTAAATATTTGTAATTCCTCATCCAACACAAACACATGCCTGATTTGATAATTCTCCTTCTACTAATGCCATGTGTATGATTGTCTTC
Organism: Peronia peronii; assembly: GCA_039654565.1. NCBI lineage: Eukaryota > Metazoa > Mollusca > Gastropoda > Systellommatophora > Onchidiidae > Peronia > Peronia peronii. The sequence goes on from JBCEWB010089372.1 coordinate 6,125, forward strand.
AGAATGATTTCGGCGGGACATTACCAGTACCAGTATTAATTTCGTATTTACATGTCTGTTCACAGTTCATTACTCACGGCTTAAGTGGCACAAAGCATGACAGAATCCATCTCATTGGTACATAGATACATTATTATTGTGATTATCTTCTTGTTGGCAGAAAGGAAGACAGAAAGAAAGACAGACAGAAAGAACGAACGAGAGAAAGAACGAAAGAAAGAACGAAAGAAAGAAAGACTGAAAGAAAGAACTAAAGAAAGACAGACAGAAAGAACTAAAGAAAGAAGGAAAGACAGAAAGGAAGAAAGAAAGAGAAAGAAAGAAAGAAAGAAACGCTAAAACTGCCCGAAAGGAGAGAGAGAGAAAGAGAGATAAGTAGTGAGAAAGAGAGAGACAGATAGAGAAAGAGAGATTTAACCACATCAGGAAAACTCACTGACTCACAGGGCGAAAGTGGACGCATGGTTAGTGTGCAAATTTTTGAAGGCAGCATCATAAACGATCCTTGTGTTCAAGGCGTTGTCAGTGAATAAGCGGGTCTAACACATTGTGTTAAAAACTGCAGACTATGCAATTAACGGTGTGTTAGAAGCGTGCACATTGAAGATGTAAGATCTGCAGGCAGGCTGGAAGTCTGAGGAGATCAATACAGTATAGCTACGGCATCTCTGGTAGCCCTGAAGTAAGCATTGTTGTTAAACGCTGCTTGAGCTGTGTCGCGATTGTTCTGCTTGATTCCACACCTCCACAAAATGTCACAGCAAATCTCGACGCGCTGCAGGTACAGGGCGGGGTGAGGCACGTGTGGATGCGAAGCATGAGTACACGACGGCGTACTATAATCTAATCGGGGGTTTTTTTTCCTACCCACATAGCACGAGATGACCACCCCACTGGAGGTTGAAATGCTTTAAGAAAACCCTAACCGGATGTCGTGTTAGATGTCGCCAACATCACGAGTATCGGATGCAGGGCGGGGTGGGGAGTGTGTATGTGTGTGCGAGTGATGATATACTAATCTAATCGTTCCTTCCTACCAACCCAACAGAACCGGATGTCGTGCTGGACATCACCAACACTACGAATGTCTGATAGATTGGAACTGCACTTAACGACACGTCAGCATGGTTATGACATGGCACCAGTTGAGTTCGCCAATATTTTGGGAAATTCCATCGACCCAAGAAGTTTGTCTCACTTCTTAGCTTGACCCTGTTAGAGTGGGTAGGAAATTTATGATGAAAACTCTTCTCCATGAACGGCAGACTCACAGCCAATTGAACCTAGATATTCTCCAAACAATAACAGTAGTGAGTAGTGTTAATAATTACGTAGGAGAGAGACTGTCACATCAGTGTATTTATGCGTACCGGTGTGCACATTGTCATGATTATCATAAAAGTAGGAATTTATTCCATACAAAATTAAAGGGGGTATTAAGATCAGTGCTGGACGATGTTGAGGATGTAGTTCCGATGCTGGTGTCTTCCATTACTTACACTGCTCGCCTTGTCATGTCACGTTCTTTTTACGCCTTTCAACCTCCTGCGAGTGATTATCTCGGTATGACATGCAGACTTCGTGAAGGGAACTCATAGAACAGTTATTTATCTCCACATAACAAATCGGACTATAATTTTAACATCGACTTATAGAAAGATAATTAAGTGAAAAAATTAATACAGTATAACAAAATCGGACTATAATTTTAACATCGACATATAGAAAGATAATTAAATAAAAAAATTAATAACTGAAAAAAAATAATAAATAATAAATAAAAACTAATAAATAAATAAATAAATAAATAGGCATGTGATTATGCTGTAACAGTGTCGCCGTACATATATCAAAGCTTGTTGGTACAAGAATGATCATGGTCGGATATTAAAAATATTTGGTTACAAACTATCTCGAGAAAAATGAGCAGTATTGTGTACAGGCCACCTTATAAAAGAATCAACGACATGCTGTTGCCAGGGCTGTATTTGAGTGTTTCAAACTTAGGGAAATGAAATAGATTTAGGGAATTATCTATGGCACCCACGCCTTTACCTGTCCTCAGTTTTCCCCGGATTTCCTTCGTCTATACAGTTTCATCTGTAACATTCAATAGTCTATGCATCTGGACTTTGAAATGGTAGGGATTACAATGTAGCCAAAAACCGTTTTCTGGAGTCCAAGTGACCATATCATAACGCAGTATAATCATAACGGCTACCAAACATCCTTCCAGCCACAATAAATCTGGACATTAAATCTGCAGGACTACTAAATCCTATCAGGTGTTCTGCTGAGCACCCCCCCCCCCCCCCCCTTTCATCCCACCCTTTTTTTTTTTTACGTCCCAAACATACTATACCCTTGGACACAGCAATTGAAAGGGGAAAAGTACATAGCGGGAATGCTGTTGGTCCTAACAGCTTAACGTTAGTCCTGGTCTGTCCATTAACACTGACCCCTTGTCGTAATTTGGCTATTTTCTGCTCTATTTCTCCCCGCAGTGTCGGACCTTGAACTGGGTCACCTATACTGTATACCACACATCTCAAACCTGGAGTGGGTCACGCTCTACCCCTTCGGGATGACTGGCCGTGTTCCTTCAATAGTTCAAACAATGTCATGTCACTGTCACGTCTAAACTTACAATTTCCTGAACTATAAATTCCTAAAACAAGATTATCTTGGAACCCGATACAATCCATGCTAATCTCGAAAACGATATCTCGTTCATAGAGTCGCTTCCAGATGTCATCACTGGTATACTATATATATGAAATTCTTAACACTTAAAAATGGACAGAAAGGCGGTGATATACGTATTAGTGAATTTAAAACTTATTTTTCACAACATAATAAACATAAAACATAATAACATAAAATAGCCATTAAATAACGATCTACACAGAAGAAATCAACCAGACATCTAATTTGGATTTACCTTTTAAACAGGAATTCTACTGGGAAAGAGACCCAGTTTCCCCCATCTGTGGTTTGTGACTTGCATAAAGTGTCCCTCATTAAGTGAATGTTTTTCCTACCATTACAATGAAAGTAATACTTCATGAATGCGCCTGAGGTATGTCTAACGGACAGCACCCCTTCCCCCCTCTCAAATAGGTCAAAATAACAGGGCCCTATCCTTTTTAGAGCTCATTATACCTTAGCAAACCAAGCGCTCTTTGGGCACGAATTTCGAAAATAAGTTCTTTGGGTAGTCTGTTTGAGATTTGATACATTCGCGAATCATTCTGTGCAAAAAACTTTTCTCAATTAACAAGCAGAAAGAAACACGTTCCATGTAATGATCCCATACTCCTTGGCAAAGAGTTCCTGCAAATGTTTAAAAGTTTTCTGACTTCACCAGAGGACATCGAGATAACCTCCCCGAGGAAGTTGAAAGACGTATATAGAACGTCACGTAACCAGAGGACTCCACGGTTTTATTCCAACAGCTTGAATATCAACGCTTAATCGTAGATTTCGGCATCCAAAAAAAAACTTCTAGAACTGGCCAAAGAAACTGACTCATTCTCTCCAAAAAATGGACAAAACTGGGCCAGGTAAAATCAAGAAATGAAGCAGGAATAAAATCTTTTATCAGATGTTCTTAACTTGCAGAAGAAAATATCTCAGATAAGATGTCTTTTATGCGTCTCATTTGTGAGATCCTCTTGTCCTAAAGACGGCAGATTTTATCAAGAGTAATTAAGTATTCTACATCAAAAGTCAGGCTAACTAAAGAAATGTCCTTGCTCTGGTATGTGTTCAGGCATGAGGGTATTTATTTCTAAGCTAACCAGCCTTGCCAAAGAGAGTCCAGCTCTTTTCGGACGCGAAGCGTTAATTTATAAGCACATTCCGGCCTTTTAACTGTCTGAGTCATTACTTTTCAACGCTACACTTTTCAACACTAATGACCTGTCGCTGATGACCTGGACGAGTGCTTAATGGATTTACATCCAGGCAAGCCTCATGAACAAAATCATCGGATGAAGACGGAGCCTGAAAAGGCTTACCACGTGTCATTTGAACACCAAAGGAAGGACTCAGGCAAAAAATGCTGGATGATGGACTAGCATGACTTCGTGGCTGCTCTTACTACTAATTACAAAGTACCGTAGATGAAACAAATCAATTTGTCACAGTTAATTTCACACGTCGAATGAGGGAGGGGAGAGGGTTGGGGGGGGGGGGGGGAGCACTCATGATTCAATGTCTATGCTGACGTAGATGTACGTGATCTGAGCTTGTGACGCGCATTGATCACTGATATGCACTAGGCTGAGTAACAGCTGATTGGGTTTAATGTTGTTAATGCTTGGAGTTGGACATGTCAGTGGTGCGTACGCCCAATTAACTCGGATGACAAATTATGTATTTTGACTCGCTAATGGGACAGGAACTAACATCAATTGGTAGAAAAAGTGGGCAAACCACCAGAGACATTTCGCATGTTGTATATTCCGTTATACATATAGCTGAGTCGCTTTCAAATTTAGACGTCGCTCATGTTCAGAGACTCAGCAATATTCATTGGCGGGCTGGCTGATCAGTCACCAAACTTCTGTCCAATGATCGATCTTCGCAAATTAAATCCATAGCTGTCAAAATATGACGCGACAAACTATTCATCCGCACCAAGAACCAAAACTAGGCTATCTTCCTCCAATGTATTAGAAAAACAGTGAATGTTTCTTTGCCCTCATTAATTCCTCTAATGAAAAGGTATTTCTTTGTCTTCATTACTAGAAACAGTCTGTATCTTGCAAATGTTCCAATACTTTCCTTACCTTGAAAATACCAATATTATGGCCAACTGCGTCTTAGTTTTCAAAAGCATGAATGACTTTTTAAAAAAAAGCCATTTTAGAGGAAAAAGTTATTCTTGGTATATGACAAAGAGCTGACCTCATTTTTTTCGAGTGAAATGGATTCTGTCTACAAGCACATCGTCGTAAGAAACCTTGCGTTAAAACAATCGCTGAACTGGAGGTCTGTCAAATGGCTCACTTCTATTCCATAGACTTTTTCTTGAACAAGTCACTGTTGGAGTAGATGCTCAATATTCATACCATTAAAGTCTCGTAGGCAGTCCGAGGTGCCATAAAGCCCTCAATGATGCCAAACACAAAGGAGACATTCTTCGAATACTTGGAGTTACTCTTCAGGAACAGGTTATCGAGAGGGGAAAATGGGGGGGGGGGGGGGAAAGGGAAGGGAAAAAAGGAAAAAAAAAAG
>JBCEWB010089383.1:12422-28681 GCA_039654565.1 Peronia peronii
TTTTAAGGCAAAAAAGGCAGGGCTTTTAAGAGAAAAAAAAAACCCAGAATCTCAGTTTTGGGGCAAGAGCCAGATTTCAGGGCCCCCCCCCCCCCCCCCCCTCCCCAAGTATTAACAATCCAATAACCATTTCGAGAACATTTGGAATGTGTTGCAGACATGGTGAATAATAGAATACAACAGCTATTGAACAAAAGCAAACACAATATCAGCACAAAGGAAAAAAAAAGAAAAAAACAAAAATGAGCAGTTAGTGAAAGATACTTTTGGAACACTTCTTAATTAACATAAAAATCTTGTACGCATGTATTCAATTAAATGCAGTCTTTATATTTGTATGCTGAAGATTGTTGGGTAATTCTGACTTTCTTTCTAAATCTACTAGGCTAATCTGACCACTTCACACACCCTGGATGTCATACTATATAACAGTGGAATGTTCTTCCAATATTGTTTCTAACTCTGATTTCAACAAATGAAGATGCTCTCCTGGCCTAATTGCATAATACAGTCAATTTTGGGTTATAAGTAACATTCACCTATTATGCAGCATGCACATTGCCATTACTTAATGCTTAATCATCATTGTCTGACTAAGAAGGCTGATCAGGTATAAAACTTATATTTTGCTTAGAAAACAGGGGCCAAAAACAGAAACACAGACCTACTCACATTTATTAAGTCTAAACCTAGATCTGGCCAATATTGTGTGTAAAAACTTGTTCAGAATACTATGACATATAAGCACTGCCTTACCATTCCATCAAATAAAGCCTGTCTCAGTCTAGTCCTTATGATAAATGAATAATGTAAGTCTTTATACTTCATCCACAAGTCCATAAAGTTAGTTATAAATTAAAATATAGTACTTTGTCAAGGACAGAGAGCACCATTTTCTCCACCGTGATAAGTAGAATGTTCACATAGGTGAACACTGGAAATTAAGAGAAAACACTGGAAATCAAGAGCAATGTTCTGAAAACAGTAACAATAATTGGTAGGGAATGTTTAGATCTGGCCAGTTTTGATAAAATTTCAACAAAATTAAGTAACAGAATTGGCATTCCAACACACATATTATTGACATAGTAGGAGGCATATCTGGTGGTATAACTGCTCTATGGCACAATTTCAATGAAATTTGATAAGATTTGATTTTTTGATTGCAGAAAATAGGACCACTGAAAGTTTGAGAATTAATTCATCTCTCAGACTTTGATACCACTGATTTTAATTCTGCAGTAAGTCTTAAAACCCAAACAACACTCACAGAATTCCATACATTTAAAAAACAAAATGTCATTCATGTAGCCTTTCAATCCCAAGAAAGTGCACGTACTTATGCCTGTTTTTGGTGAGGAATTTTTGTGTGTAGAAATTTAGAATTTGGAAATTTTGCCTGGACAACGGCATCACCGCCTATTGTCATTCTGATATTTAAATGCCAAAGGTTCTTTAATGTGCCGAATGTACACATGAGAGTTCAGAAATACATGTACATCTACCTCTATTCGAGAAGGTTGGATGCCGGGCTTCTCTACACAAGAAGTCAGGGGATAATTGAGTCAATGAAAAAAAATGCAGCTTCTAATACTGGAATCCTCTCCATCCCATGATGGTAGGAAATGAGACTGTAAGATGAGATAAATTTTTCTGCTGAGCAAGAGAAGCCTAACCACACGATCACAATAACCCCTTGTTTCCATATATTTTACACAAAGCATATTTTATACAAATTTTCCAGCCACGTAAAACCACTCCAAAATTGTTGGCTCAGAGATCAAGGCTGTGTGTTGCTGGTCCTTTCTGGGATTTCAGATTAACATTGTGAGTGTTGTTTTGATTATAACATACATTCAGACCAGCAACACGGCAGAAAATTTCAGGCTCGTAGGAGATAATGTAACAATACAAAATCTCAATTGCAATGAAATTATACAATGTATTCATTCTACTGCAGATTGTAACTATTGCATATTTTTGAGAGAGAGCAGAAACGTCAAACTGAGTGCATCAACAACTTGACATGGATTAGATTTAACCTATCTGTTCAATACCTTCATGGCCAAGACCAATGCACATTTATTCTGTGGTCGTTTCTGCATTAAAATTAGAACTAATTACTTTTTAGCAGATGCTAAAAACCAAAATTTTCATATAACTGCCAAAAGTCTCTGCTTGCATAGAACAAAAATGCTGATCCTGGATCTCAGAGTTTGAAACAATTTCTCAAACCTTCAGCAGTTACAGTCTTAGTATTTTGGAGGTGTAAAGAAAAAGAAAGAAACAGAGGGAAATTACAAACCTCTGTATATCACAGTAAAAATCCATAATTCCAGTCAACAGGGAATGTCAGTGAATAACATTTTACTGAATAGACAAGTGAAATAAGGTCCTTATATCATTCACTGATGATATAGAATGGAATGGACTTTTATTGTCAGAGTTTGATCCTAGCTGTATCAAGGGGCTCAAGGACATGCTCATTACACTGTCATATGAATTATTGTCAAAGTAACACACAATGAGACAGAGTTTCAGCCAATTTACTTCCCTTTGCCAAGTAAAAGCGATTTTAGACAAGCAATGTAAAAAAAGGGGAAAAAAAGCACTTTAGCCCCTGTTATTCTGAATTAAGTGAGCAATTTTTCCTTTCTTTTCAATGTTGTTTTATACAGTAAAGTACATGTAGTTGGCTGATATTCAAAATGGTCATCCATCAGCAACATATTTGTGCTAATTACATTGCTATCTGGACATGAACTATCATCTTTGGAACATGAATGAATATCTTTAAAGATATACTGGCACTCCAATGATTTGATATGACACTAGGATAAATGGCTGGCACTATGTAAAGCGCATTCTTGGCCCCAGTCAGTCCATTCTAGCATATTTTTTTTTTTTCATCAATGCTATGGAAGTAGCTGGTGAAATTTGTCACCACCCATGACCACATGAAAGTACATTAGCTGTTAATCTTTAACTCTCTAGAGCTCAGGATGCTAAAGGATATTGTCCAATTTTAATCGATCTGGCCTTTAACATTTTCACAACTGTCATAACATTCTGTGTTCATTCGTGTTCTACTATCCGCCTCCATGGCTGCTGTCAATGGAGGAAGCTTCACATAACATTATCAGCGCAGGCCATTTTTCTCTATCTCTGCTGAGTTCCAAGACCTCCTATGATCCTCCTGAACGAATTTTAAGGGGGATGGGGGGAGGGTGCAGGTCATGAGAGCCATTTTTTTGAATGCTTGAACTAGGGACATTTTAAGCTTTTAATTCGGGGTCAGTTTGCTCAAATTAGAGGAAGAGTGTGAAAAATCTTTTTTTTGTTTTGTGTCCAGTTGCAATAACAACGCCATCACCTTGGATTTTATGTCCTGAAAATTAGCTATTTTCAAAAGCCTAAAGCCTAGAGTATTCAATATAATTTGGAATTTGGCACAATAATAAATGAGCTCTAGGTAAAAACTAATATGCATTTGGTTTTTGGTTTTATGCCATCCAATGATTACAACAAATTTTTGAAAGATGTGGATTTACAGATCTCTGTATTTCTCAAATTTCCACCAAATACCCAATTTCCCTTTGAAAACATGAATAAAATTTACCAAAATGGATACATATTATTGTAACATATACTATGAAGAATATATATTCAAAATTTGAAGTCAGATATTTCTGACCCCAACAGGTATTTTTCTCACATCAGAAGACGTCAAAGTGTCTAAAAAAAGCAAAAACCAGATTCTGACATTTTGATACAATAAGCTTATTTTCAGGACCGGCATCCCAATCCCCTCAACAATGGTTAAATCTAGAGCAAATCTACTAAGTCTCTGAAATATACTTGAGGAATAATACTCCACTGACTGCTCTGTCTATGATTATGATGATATCTGGAGAACCACCATTTTCCCGGTTGGTGATTGAGGTGCTGGTAAGCACTGGACCTGATCTGAATCCCTCAGTGATCCCATGATGGTGATGAATGCTACATTTGTTTATTCACACTATGAGTGTCACATGATGGGAAGCACTTGGCTGCTTTGTCTACAATGTGAACACCATTCTTTTTCAGCCAGCTAGGTAATATACTTTGCCAGGTACAAGAGGTATAAGACTGACTAGAAGGAAGAAAATCACTTTAGCCTCTGTTATTTGAAACATGCAGTGGAAGAAATTATGAAAAAATTATCACGATGAGAGTGAAACATTTTCATCAACAAGTAAATTTTTCAGAAATTTGCAGTTACTCATGTCTTGTTTGAAATAAGATAAGAAAAAGCAATTTTTTTTCTTCTTTACAATGCATGTGAAAAATCTTTGTAACTAGCAAAAGGAAGCAATTTGACTGATTAAATGGCTCATTAAAACATTACAGGTCTTTATTGAGCAGCTAATTATGGTGAACAACAATAAAAAAGGACAAGAAGAAAGCAACTTTCTGGGCATTTCAGGCAGAAAGACCTGATATTCTGTGCTGCTGTTCCCAATCTATTTCAGCTTCCATGTGGTCAAATCTTCAGCTAGACAGAGATCCAGGATGAGCCCATTGAACTGATCTGTCTGGTGGGCAAGAAAGCCTCAACAATCAATTGAGCAGGAGATATGGCATCGATGGCACAGTAAAGAAATTTTTAATATCCAGAATGATGTGGCTCAATGAACATTCCATGGTCTTTGGAGTCAGTGATGTATCTGGGTGACTGGTAGCTCAACATTACCTCAGCTTGCCATCTTTCTTCACAATAACAACCTTGCTATAGCGGTCTCCCATAGCTGCTCTGCAAAAAAAAATTTAATACCAAAATTTAAATTTCTTTTTTTTGCCATCTGAAGTGCACGGGCTTACACATTATATTGTAAAATGAACTTGATGTAGAATTTTTCATGCACAGTTATAGATGTCAATGGAAATAGCAGTAAGCGAACTTTATCTTTGGTGAAAACATTTTTTAGCTGTGATTTTTCTATCCTCATCTTATCATTGTAAGAGTTAACTCCTGTGCCCTCATGGTCAGTAATATACCATTTTCTCATCAAAGTCCTCCTTAACATCCAATTCATCTCATCTCATCAAAGGACATAAAATACTATTATACATATACTGGAGTCATGAAAGCACTACATAGATAGTGAGAAATTAAATAAGACATACTCTCCTGTGATGCAAAACTGCCTAAATTTACTTCTTATGGTTTTCTACTATTGTAAGTAGATCCTTTTGCAAGCATATTAACAGCATGAAGTAGTAGTAGTCATTAACGGGGATTCCCCCTATAACGGGTTCTAAATTCTGATTTGTTTGATCTGCAAATCACTGCAGGTTTTGGATAGAGAGAGTTCTGTGCCTCTGAGTTTGATTTGAATCATAAATGTGTGTCTAATTATGTAGAGCAAATAACATTCGTCAACAGAAGCCAAAAATGGACAATATAATTAGATTTACCAATGAATCAGAAAGCTCTTATATAATTTTGAGATGCTCTAACTAATGCTGTAAACTGCCATTAGTTGAGTAAAATGTGAGTCCTAAGGATGACTTACTTGGTGCGCAGCAAAATTTCACTGTCTGTTGTAATTTTGGTTTTCCCAGCTATCACTGTTTGCCAGAACATTCCTCCATTTTTGGACATTTCAATGGTTAGACCAGGAAATGGCAAAGATGTGTACAGGATTTCACCTTGGATCCTGCAGCAGAACAAGATTATCATGAAGACCTATCCATTATAATATAATTAAAATAATCTCACACTCTATCATCCCTGGAGGTATATTATTTTCTCACTACATGCATTTACACATCTACACATCAATCATTGCTGAAAAACCAATCACTCTCAAACTCAACAACAGAGTGCAATATTAATCCTTAAGAGATGGGGGAGGGGAGCATCTGAAAACTTTTTTTTTGGCCTAGTTTGACCTTAGGTCATTCTACTGTGTGCAGGTATATTTGGCATGTTTGTCTGATTCAGAATATTCATTGGAAACTTGCTAGTGTGTGTGGTTGCCATTGAAACAGTTGTCATCTTGGATTTCGGCCTGTTTTTCAAAATCTATCTACTCCGTTGCTACCATACCAAATTATTCCAAAAACTGCATGTCATTTCTAACATCAAATACCTATCTAATGAATGACACGAGGTGAATATGAGTCTTTGTTTTGTTTTTTTTTTTAAATAATTTTTGAAAATGTCATATATGAAAAATGCACAAAATTGGGTTTTTATCCAATTTAAAAAAAAAAATTCTCAGAAAGAAAAAGAGATATAGTAAAAAGCTTCTGTTATTTTTTTTTTTATCATGTCAAGGAAAATATGCATATGAAACATGATGAAAATATGTTAGTAAGTTTTGAAGTTTTGAAGGAAATAGAAGGCACAAAGATGCTGTCATATACACATCATATGATACAGCCAATTTTGTTACTAAGATGCAATAATCTATCTGGTAGCCGACACTGACTAACAAAAGCCTTTTTAATGTCCTGTTTAGACTTAAACTGCCCTTTCTTCAACAAAAATATGCACTGCTTCCCTTTGATAAACACAAGAAAGTGCAAAGAAACGGAATGAAAGAAAAAAAAAATCACTTTTGATCTTGTTATTTGAAGCATGAAAAACAAGGATGACATAAGATAAAACTAAACACGATTTAAAAAAAAAATTGCCATTAGACAGTGTTTTTGTTTAAGTATTTTTGAGCATGAAGTAATAGGGTAAAATGATTTTTTAAACTCACATCATGGACTCTGCGAGCTCAAGTCTCAGATCCTACCATTCATGATAGGAAGAATTCCTATACTAGAACCTGCATTTTTTTAGTGACTTAATGGTTTTCTGGCTTCATGGGTAGGGAAGCCTGACATATACCCTTCTTGGATAAGGGCAAGTATATTTCTGAGGCCCCATGTATATGTTATGCACGTTAAAGAGCCCTTGGCAGCTAAAAATCAGATGAAGAGTAGGTAGAAATGTTGTTGTCCAACCAAATTTAAAAATTCCACTCACAAAAATTCTTCTCACCAAAACAGGGCACTTAAAGCTGAGATAATCCCCTTTTCTTAAGATTGAAAGGCTACATACATAATATAACAAAATTAATATTTTTTTCATTCTTTGCAATGCTGCTTTACATCATTAAGTGTTTTGCAAAGGGAAGTAATCTGGCTTACTGAATAAATTTTAAAGAGGGGGAGGGGCGCATCCTGGAGGTGATTTTTTAAAAAATGATTAAAGATAGACTATTTTAACATTTTCTATCGAATTTGGCATGTTCAAATTAAAGGAAAACAGTGAAAAAAAATCAACTTTTTTAAACGGTTGCCATGGCAATGCCGCCATATTGGATTTTGGCATCTCTACATTGACTGACTTTAAAATCTATCTCCTCCGTCAGATTTCACTGGGAACTGATAAAACTTGGTGAATATAGTGCTTGATATAGTATCTAAAAAGTTACATATTTTCAGCCCTCCTTATGAAACAGAAAATCTTCTAGAAATTTTTGAAAATACCATGTAACAAAAAATCAAATTTCGCCTTTTTTTCATACTAAAAACCCATTTTTCTCTAAAACTTACCACCCGAATGGGCCGCGCATATATATGTTTGTTAGTCTTGTTATGAAAATGATGTATACCAAATTTGGTTAGAATCAGTTTTGAAACAAAAAAGTAGATAGCAAAAAACTGTCAAAAAACCGGGTTTTGAGAAAAACATGTTTGAAGTTTTTTTCATCGAAAAATGAACATGGAGAGTTTTTTGTTCGGCTTTCAGCCTCGGAATAGCACTTTCTTACATAGTAGCCCTCTCTCCATGACTTCTGTGTCTCTTGTTGTCGTTTTTCAGCTTTCTGGACATATCTTTTCTCAAATTTTGCTCCCTACCCCCAATCATTATAAGGGCTCCTATAGAGTCACTTCTGGGTTCTTGAGGGCCTATATGTGCCCCCCATATCTTTTGTTGTCCAAACCAAGAGTTTCACAGTGGTCACCCAAAGTCCATCCCTGGCACTAGGCCTCATAATCTTGCTAGAAGAGGTCATAATCATGTGTCTTATGCACTTTTTGTCTATATATAATCATATAGTGATGATCTACGACTGCGTGTAGTAGCCAGATGGAGCCAAATCCTGGTTGACAGTAGGCTAGGCCTACCGTTGAATGACCAATGGTCAAACATGTTAGAATGGACATATCCACTTTTTGATACCATTTTTATACGCAGAAAAGGCAGGACCTTTAAGAGAAAACAAAAACCCAAAATCACATTTTTTTTAGCAAAATCCATAATAATATTTCAGAATGCGCCCTCCCTTCCCCCCCCATTAATAGCTCATTTTCTTTTCTTTTCAGGTTCGCATAATGCACAACAGGAAAAGTTTCAAATAAAATGAAGTAATAAAAAAGACAGATAAACACTTACTTGGGAAGTAATAAAACATAAAGATAAACACTTACTTGGTAAGTAATAAAACAGATGGATATACGGGCAATTACATGGATAACTGACGCAACATTCAAAGGGGTTAAATTTAAATCATCTCGCTATTTGAGAAGGGACAGGCTTAAAGCTGTGTGTCATGACTTTGAACTTCATTGCCTTCAAACACAATACTAAGATTTTCTTATCCATCAGTTAGTTACTTGGTAGCTGGCTGATAAGAGTAGTAACTGACGCAACACAGACAAAATGAAAAATGAGGACACACAAATTTCACATTCAAATCTTTGTGAATTATGGAGGTTTTTTTATTCACACTGTTCAAACATGTCACAGAAAACAAATATAGGCATAAAATTTCAAAACTGTCTTAGTGGTATTTTACACAAAAATAATTAGAGGTTACTGACGGAACAAATGTTCAAATTTGGTAATAATTTTGCAGAGAAAATTATGCTAAATTTTGTTATTATGTGTCCTAATGTAATCAACAAAAGATTTACAGATTAAGATTAAAGCTCTGCTACATGTTTGCAGATTTTACATCTGCAGTTGATAGGAGATTGTTTTTCTGCAGTCGATGTTTCTGTCCATCTACCTTTATATTGATAAAATCCAATTTTGCTGGAAGCTGTCAGAAAACCATGTCATTTTCATAGAATTGTTGTACAATCCTGACAATTCTCGAAGTTTCCTTTTTTTTTTTCTTTTGTTTCTCTTGAACTGGTGTACAATACAAAGATGTTCAACAGTTTCTTAACTGTGCAGCCTACTTTTGCTGGCTTTTTGGGAGAACTCCTGTTGCTCTCTTCACTGTTTTTCAAAGTGCCTACTTGCTTTCTAAATGCTGAAACATGAGGCATAGAAGACTGTGGTTGACTACATGTCACAGGGGTTTTTGCTTTTGACCTGAAAGTCTTTATTCTGTCTTTACTTTTCTCGTTGTTCCCCTTGCTTCTGTCTTCAGACTACTGAGACCATTTAAGCTGCCTATTTCTCTGTTACTTTTTGTTCTTATCTTTCATCTGTTGTCTTTTCTCCTCATGCATGCATGCTCTATGGTCACGTTTTTTTCTTTTTTCTCCAGCTGATTTAGACTTCCTGAAAGGGCAAATGAAAATATATTAATAGTATAACCATTAGGTAGCGTATATTATAAATATTGTATTATTATATTATGAACAACCTAGAGATTTGAATATAGTCGGTCTTCAAATATAAATATATCTCACAGAGTGATACAACTCCAACTTCAAAAACTAATGCCACTAACGCAAAATAATTGCTGGTGTTAACATTAGAATTTGTGATGCACCATGATGTGATCCACAAGGTACATGTTGGGCAAATTGAGTTATTGATACAATGTGAAAGAATGATCTCTCAGCTATCCTTTGACAACAGTTTCATCACCCAATGACATTATCTGACTGAGTTATAAGCATCTAAAGCTATTGTACGCGATTGTGGAAAGAAATGAAAATTCTGAGAAATTCGCTTTCAAAGTTTTGCATTATATCTCCTTAGCAACGGACCTACATTTTTTAAAAGTGATTTTTACCTAGTTTTTTTAGGTTAATTCCATGTTTTGATATATTTACATGATGCAGTGATGCTTAAAGAATAGGCTAGTGCGAAAATCCAAAATTAAACCATTTTACCCCCGCTCCCCCCCCCTCGACCTTTCTGCCCCATTTGCTCAAAACCGCCCAGTGTACCTTGTGGACCGAACCGTCATGATGAGCCACATTTTCAGAAATTGATTATCATGATATCATCTGAATTGTGACAAACACAAAAAACAGTCTACATGATAAATAAAATGGCATAATAATTGAGCATTTTAAACAAAATTAGTCAGATCAAACTTACTACAGAGTCAAAAAAATGTTTATTATTGAGTGTTACATCAGTTACCAAATACATATGTTGCATCAGTTACCATGCAAAGTCTACAAAAGAGAAGCTCAAATCAAATGTTTGGTACTGTGCCTTCATGAGTAACTCAACTGCTAAGAACTCAAGGTATATGGATATTTTTTAAAGAAGCTTGAAAACTTTTATCATTTTTTTGGTAACTGACGCAACAAAGTTGCCCCCACTAATATGAAGCCGCTCACAAACTATAATTATAATTCTGTGGAATTAAATGTACACTGTAACATAAAGAAGAAGGTTCATTTGATGAAAAAAAGTAGTTTAACTCACTTGATTGGGATTTTTTAATCAGTTGTGTGGGTGTCAATTTTTCGATATCATAATAGAGCCAGCACCATCTCCTTGGACATACAGCTTTCAAAATGACCGTCAGTCATGTGATATGCATTCAGCACAAAAATATGGTTTGTAGTGAATGCACTAAACATCAATGAAAAGAAATAAAACAATTTTTATTACATATACACAAATCTAATTTTAACCCCCTCGGTTGACGATTTTGTGGAATTGCCCATACACGTACTTGGGAAGTAATAAAATTAACAGATAAACACTTACTTGGGAAGTAATAAAACAGATGGATAAACATTTACTTGGCAATAGGTGCTGGGATCCTGTATTTGAATCCGGCTAAATCTAATCTTGCCAGCTCTCTGTGCCCCAGTGTGTTGGCAAATTTTTCATAATCTTCATCCAGCATCTTGCTGTTGATATCCCCATCTATCTCCCAAGGAGCTGTGAATGCAAATTTGTGAACTCAATATGTATCTGATCACTATGATGAATGGATGAATGGATGAATGAAAGGATGGATAGATGGAATGTTGAAGGGATGAATGGATGAATAGATGGAGGACAGATGGATGGATGGATAGATGGATGGATGGATGAACAGACTGATAGATGGATGGATGGATGGGCAGACTGATGGAGGATGGATGGGCAGATGGATGAATGGATGGATGAATGGATGACCAGATTCACTGGATGAATAAATAAGATTTCATCCATTCTATGTACTCTACAGACTGACAATTATGAAAGCAAGTGAGCACTTTGGCTGACAGATTGTCTTCTGCACTTACATCTTAGATTCAGGATTTGAGAAACCATAATGCAGATTTAACTTAGAGAAAACAGCAGGCTTATTTTTCTCCTTGAAAAGAATGAGAGCATTTGATCATTCAGCTACACTTACCCTTGTGCCAAGCCCTTTCAGCCAAAGCCAGGGTGCGGGGTAGGAGCATATGATCAACAATCTCCTCTGAACGTAAAAGTTCCCCAAATAATGTCCCTTGAATACCTGAATACATGGACACATAAATTAATTAGACCTGAAGCCATCTTCATGATAAAACTATATAAAATATGTTGCTAACTTTCTCATTTCATATGGATCCAATATTTATGATCAAGTACGACCAACTTTTCAGTTCATCATAGCTTGTGGCAAATGTGAGGTCTTTCTATTCTAGAGTCACCACAGTTTTTATTAAACACATCTATGGGGGTTAGAGATGGAAATATGGGTTGAAATTTGGAGATTTTGGGAAATTTAGCTATGACATCTAGCAGTGTCTTTGACTACTCTTGAATTATTTTAGACTTAATTTAGTCATGACAGTGAACATTGCCTTCAATTATAGTTCTGTATTGATAATGACCTTGGAACATCCAAGACAACAAGACACAGGGATATCAGAGGGTTGATGAGATTAGATCTATATGCAAAGTTGTAGCCATTTCATGGCTGAAATACCAGGATGTGAACTTCTAAAGATTTACAATGACTCACTGCTTACACACGAAAGAACTGACTCTGCTATTATTTTCATTTTTTTTTTTTTCCATTTCCAACAATAAGCATTTTTTAAAATTCATAGCTCTGATCAATGAAGAAACTAATATGAGCACAAAAACATAGATTGGGTTGTTCTTTTTTTTTTTTTTTTTTTGGCTGGGTGAGCAAAGACAAATGTCAACAGTACTGCATGATCAAATTTAAATGTTTCGAGAAAATAAAATTTTAAAAAATTTTAACCCGTGTTATGGGACTCAATGAAACTAAATTTTGGATAGCTTTTCATTTGTATTTTGATTCTTTTTGTGCGATGATGAAGGGACAAACAGCACAAGCTCGGTTCTGTAAATATGCAGAGTATATAACATACAAGAAAAAACAATGAAAAAAAATTAACTCAGTACTTGTAGGAAAACCAAGCACAAAGAGCAACATATATATCAGAGATGAGAAAACTTAGATTTTGTTTCTAAAGACATCTGTGCTTTTTGTTTTTTGAAGTTGTTGATTAAAACCAACTTGTGAGAAAACAGTGGTTGTTCTTTCTGATTTTTTCATGCGGGACAGTTAAAGCTTATGACCAACTCTAGGACTTTAATCTGATAATATCAATAACTGGGCATCTGTTGTGTTTCTCTTTTAGTTTTCATATCCATGGCACTGTTGCAAACTGTATAAGGCCAAAATGAGGTCAAGCTATACTTTGTGTTAAAATATCCCTTGGTAAACTCTTTCATCATGTCTTTATATAGTGCAAGTTCACAGGTGGGAAATTATAATAAATGGCATTGCGCAAAATGTGCATGTCTGTTTCCTGGAATGCTTGAGACATGAACTGTGTGTCATTTTTTGGCAGCAGAAAATGTGTACACTCTGAAACAGATAATATGAAATTTGCCGGGAATGGAAAACCTTTTGTTTTATCTCTATTTTGCAATAACAGAAAAGACCATTCTGAAACAGTGAAAGCAACCCTTGGAAGCAGTTTCATTCATAGATATAGTTTTACTGTACATTTATAGTATGTCTATAGTTTAATTACATCATTATTTCCCCTGAAAAAGTTTGCCATTAGACAAAGTTGAGTTTGGAAGTCACACCTACGTTGTGTTTCATCCTTCAACCTTCTGCGGGTGGTTATCTCGTTAATTATGGATAAGATCAGCATTCTGTTATGTCACACATGTATTACTACTTTCTTCAGATGTCCCACGTTTCATTAACCTTCATCAACTTCAGAGATCAGTGTCCTTTTGAACTCCAGTGATAAATCTGCTCTCTTATCTTCTGTTTTGATGAATTCATTACAAATATTAGATCTAGATCTAAACCAGATTTACAGTCAATTTCAAGTGCCATGTTGAAAGATCTTCACTGTCTCCAGTATGAAACTGAAAAAGACCTATTGAATTCTCAACACTCGCCTCTTAAGAGACGCTGACAAGCATAACTGATCTGGCTGATCAAATGCCTGAAAGTGTGTATGACTGAAAAGGCAAAGTTCAATCCATCCTCTGACACTGTGGTTCTGTGGCTATAACTAGCAATGAAATCGTAAAAACCTCACAAACACTTGTGATAGCAATATGTGACACCATCTCATGGTACATCATACTTGACTGGGGCCATGAGCGACAAGTGAGATGTGAAGTGGGGGAGGGTAGGTGTGTGATTTCTACACATTTGCACCTCAGGCCTTATCATTCTTGTTGTGTCATGGCGTTCGGCAGTATAGCACATTGTGGGTACCTGTAGGTCCTACTTCCCACACTCACAGATGATTTCTTTATCTGAAGAAATAGATCTGTCACCTGAGCTTGGTCTTGGTTATATGCTCAATATGAAAGAAAAGTATTATCGGGGAACCGAAAGACTTTCGTGATAAGAGTCGTATCAGCCCATAGTTTTATTTCATATAACGGGTAACAAATTCCATAGCAAAATGACTGTTCCGAAAGATTATTTTTTAAGAACGCAAGTTTCATTTTAAGCATTTTCTTAATAACCGTTGAAGAGGGTATGTCTAATTGTATGGACTGGGAGCTAAAATTGGTCTTGAACACATATAATTATTGAAAGTCATTGTATCATATTATTTAGATTCTGAAATAAAATATAACCTGCTGAAATGACTTTTGAAATTAATTCTTCTTGAAAGAAGTAACTCTGGACTTATACAATTTGTGACAGTTATCATCAGTATTCATTTCTACTTCTCAAATACTGATGTAAAGCATTTCCTACTGTGATTTGTATGGTAAACAGAACTCTGATCCTACCCTCAATATTTTGTGGCTTCTTCAGTTCTGGGCATTTGGTAGCTGTGTCTGTGCATATTGACATCGGTTTTCCATCAACTATTGTGCCAGAACTGGCATAGATATTCTCTGGCATCAGCTGGTATACTCTCTTTGTATCAACATTTCGAGTGGCCCACACCAGGCCTCTATCTTGTGGGTGATTATCATGGGGATGATCAAAGTACATGTTGGTGGCAGGGGTCAGTATGACCTATTGTTGAGAGAGTGATATAGAAATCATCAGTGAACATTAGTTACCAACATAACTAGGCATTAATTTAAAGTATCACATAACATACAATAGTTCTTGAACCTGAAAAAATTATTGGATGTGTTGTCTAGAAAAATGGCTCAAAAGAATCTGCAATAAGAGACACTATATATATATATATACACAGTGGTCTCTGTCTAAGAACCTGGTCATCAGGAGACAAAAAAAGCGGGTTGTTAGGGGGAGGGGTTTTTAGGCGGATTGAAAAGTTGCGCAATCTGTCTGACCACAGATTGTCTTCATTACTATGATTAGTTGATCATTACCATTAGTTAAAGATTTATCTATGCCATTAAGTAAAGCCTTCTTCCCTGTATGTGTGTTATACTTAGATCTTTTTTTAGCGTATAATTACATCAATACTGCCCAGCGTTTAAACGTCGAGTGAGTTTTCACGTAACGGTATCACTGCTGTAAGCATGATATTGCTATGCCACTCTGCAGATAATCGCACAAGTGACTCAAGTGTTTAAAGACCGACTGAAATAGCAAAACAACTGACCAGTCAAGAGGCTAAACTTACTCCTCCTTATGCACAGAGCCAACCACAAGTGCTGTCCCACATGTTGTCAAACAAAGAAATGGTTACGGGCTAGACCACAATGTGGCCTGATTATGCAGTCATACATCAACCATCACTTCCACTTCTTTGTCTACCTGTTCTCTCCACCCCTGTCCCAAGTTTACAGCACATCTAGCACTCTGCATTTCTCTCAAGTGGACAGTATGATGTGAAATTTCACCATAAGTACTCGCGTCTTGGCCCGACACTTTATTTGGGAGCAGGCTCTTAGAGGGGTAAATTATTGAGGAAAAAGTCCGTTTCGCAGCAGAGGCAGGTTCTTAGGCAGACCGGGCTCTTAGGCGGAGGATTCTTAAGTGGAGACCACTGTGTGTGTGTGATATATATATATATCAATCCCTCATTTATCTGTCGTTGAGTTATTCATCGTGCGACATTATTATTCGGCGTCACCAATCCTTTCGGTGCATGATGCATTATTTGTCTTTCCACCAGATAAGTCTGTATTCGGTGCGGTTGTCTGTACTGTAACTGTACAGCGCAGTACAGTACTGCATATTTAGGTACAGTACAATGCACAGTACTGTGGAACTAATATTGTTAATTTTACTATTTTCAATTACTATATTATTATTATTATTAGTATTATTATTATTAATATTATTATTATCATTACTACATTATTGTTGTACATTGTATTAGGGTTTTCTATGTACAGTAGGGGGAGTAGTGCTGCATTATCTGTCTTTCAACATTATCCGTCAAGGTCTTGGCTGCTATGCGCCAGATAAATGAGGGATTACTATATATATATAAGACCTTATCTGTGGAATATCAGATCAATCAGTTGATTAGAACATGCTATGCTGAACTGAGAAGAATAAGTCATCCAGCACCCTATTTGAATGATACTGCTATGAAAACAGTTCTTTCCACCTTTATACTGTCGCGTTTAGATTATTGCAACT
>JBCEWB010089384.1:0-12526 GCA_039654565.1 Peronia peronii
AGATAGATAGATAGATAGATAGATAGATAGATAGATAGATAGATAGATAGATAGATAGATAGATAGATAGATTGACGGAAATCTACCTGAAACTCTTCAGAAAAATCCGAAGGAAAAGATTAGACGACTATAAACACTAACAGGCTAAAAAGACAAAGAAGTTGGGGCGGGGAGGCGCGTTTGGAAAAGGGGGGGGGGGGGGCAAATCGGGGCCAAATAAGTGAATTATTCAAAACAATCCGGGGAACCCTGTGATCATCTTTAGATCATAATTTCATCTTCGCCCGAAGAGAAGAAGAAGGAAAAGGCAACACACAGTGCAACATCTAACAATGCTTTGAATTCGAAATTTACAAAACCAACTACGGTCTTGAAATTCGCACAATGATTTATAGGATATTATAGTCATGGTTCCTGTGTACAGTAAAAAGGTTATGACCAATGAATTAGGGGAGCGGGGCCTGCTGGAAACATTAAGTTTAGTAAAACTGCTCATTCGTTCAAAATGCCACACCACAAAAATCTCATAACATAGTAACGATAAATTATATGAATTTGTTAGGGTTTTGATGTTTGTTTGTGTCGGGGTTTAACGGCACATCAGCACGATCACGGCTATATTGTGCCAGACACGGTAAGATACGTTTACATGTCAAAAAGGCTGATCAAGTAGGAAAGAGAGTGAGACAGAAGACAGGAGCAAGGAGAGAGAAGAGATGTCACCCCTATAATGTTGAGAATGACATTCCATAGGAGACAACCCACCGACGGCGGGCTTTCACCGCCTGCAGGTGAGAGCAGATACCCACTTATATACGCCGGGCCCCTGCGGGGAATCAAAAGTGTGGCGTCTTTGATAGAGAGTGGGGGTGAGGGGAGAGAGGGGAGAGGGGGAAGGGAGAGCACGAAACCTGAGAAAATTGAAGGCTGAACTAACGGAGGGCAGAGAAGAAGATCTGATGGATGGAGATGGAGGAAGACATTAATGATGCCGCTGAAGCCAATGAATGTCGATGTGGCACGGAAGTCTCAGGCACACACAGCTGAACAGCCACAACAACAAATACTTGACCTAAATGATGTAAGGGCAAAGGTGAAGGAATGAAGTGAAGGAAAAAAGACAAAGGAGGAAAGAAAGAACGAAAAAGAAAGAAAAGAAACAAAGAAGGAAAAGACAGAAGAAAGAGAAAAAGGGAGGTAGAAAGAACGAAGGAAAGAAAGAAACAAACAAACAAACATGCCAACAAACAAAAAATTTATGTTCTTCATGGCATATGAATTAACCTTAAAACATATATCAGACATCAAAATTTCACGATATGAACTGCACTTCAAATTGACAATATTCACCTTGTGCCTTGGGTTGTTTTCCCAAGAGTCCAACACACAATTATGTCTTAGGGCCATCTCTCTCTGTGTCATTTGCATACCCTGCTCGTAGTAGAGTCACTCCCACTGTCACAGCGTCCTGGAGTCAATGGCACTCACGCACGCATACCGCCCATTGAGAACAGAGCAGAACATGATGATGACGTCCAATATAATATAGAGAACGAAACATGGTGGAAACATTTACTACAGAGAACGGAACATGATGATAACTTTTACCGTAGGGAACGGATCATGATGACGATTTCTACGTGATGCTAACTTTTACCATAGAGAACGGAACGTGAGGGTAACTTTTACCATACAGAATGGATCATGGAAGGTGATGGGAAATTTTTCCATAGAGAATGGAACGTGATGATAACTTTTACCATACAGAAGGTAACGTGATGATAAGTTTTACCATACAGAATGGAACGTGATGATAACTTTTACCGTAGAAAACAAAACGTGATGATAACTTTTACCACACAGAATGGAATGTGATGATAACTTTTACCATAGAGAACGGCTCGTGATGATAACTTTTACCATGGAGAATGGAACGTGATGACGATTTTTACGTGATAACTTTTACCATTGAGAACAGAATGTGATGATAACTTTTGCCACAGGGAACGGTGCATGATGACAATTTTTACCATAGAGAATGGGACATGATGATGACTTTAAATGATATTTGAGAGAGTAAATACGCTGAAAGGGGCGCTGGGCGCGAGGGATTAGGCGTCTGCCTTTTGGCGAATATGCTAAAGGTTCGAATCCTATCGGCGGGACGAGAAAGATTATTTTCTTTTAAGTGATTCAATGGTCTCCGGCCTTGCTAGGTCTGGAAATCCGATGTGTAGTCTTCTCGGATAATGGCCAGTTAGCTAGGCACCATGTTAAAAAACACTTGGCAGTTAAAAACTGATGAAGAGGAGCAGACACTGCCGTCCGGGCCAAATTTCTACCCACACAATATTTTCTGACTAAATTGGACATGCAGTGAAAGCCGAGATACTTCTACTCTTTGGAATGCAGGCTATATAACCACAGCCTTTACAACTAATAATAAATTTTAAGAAAAAAGAAAAGACTGAAAGAATGAATGAAAGGAATAAAAGACAGAAAGAATGATAAAGAAAGATTAGAGAAAAAAGAACAAAAGATAGAAAGGAAAGGAAACAAGAAAGAACGAACAAAGAAAAAGAAAGAAAGAAAGAGAAAGAGAGAAAAGAAAAAGAAAATGAGAGAAAGAAAGAAAGAAAGAAAGAAAGAAAAGGAAAGAAAGAAAGAAAGAAAGAATTTTCCTAGTACCATTTTGCATTTCCATTCTTCACATGACGCCTGACGACCGCCTGCGCGTCATTTGCATGCGCTGCTCGTACTAATCACATAGTGACAACGCCCGGGAGTCAATAGCACTCACTCATGCACGCACGCACACACCATCTAATAAGACGGGTGGGTACAGGGTGACCTTAAACTTGCCCTCGCTGCATGGTAATGGGCGGTGGGAGGGGGGAAGGGGAACAGCAACGTGTTTGTTTGCTTGTGTTGGGGTTTTAACAGCACATCAGCACGATCACGGCTGTACATTGTGCCAAACACGGTAAAATACGTTTATACGTCAAAAAGGCTGATGATACAGAGGAAGAGAGGAAAGAGAGCGGGACAGAAGACAGGAGCAAGGAGGGAGAGAAGAGATGTCATCCCTGGAACGTTGAGAATTGCTTTCCATGGGAGACATCCCACCGATGGCGGGCTTTCACCGCCTGCAGATGGGAGCAAAGAACCTAGTTGTATACCCAGGATCTCCGCGGGGGTGTAACAGCAACGGATGGCAATGTGATCCACGTATCTAATCAGGACAAAGCCGGCGACGACTGAATGATATTGAAAATAAAATTTTGAAAAAAAAATGTATGGGGAAATCTTTCTTGCTAGTGAAAATTTTTCAGATATTATTATTATTATTATTATTATTATTATTACTCATGAAATGTTGTTTTCTAAAATTCCTTCCCAAGCAAACAGGAAAAACTTAGAAGAATCATTTGAGTTATTCTCCATTATTAGAAACTTCACTCTAAAAATCTATTTTCGATAAATAGGATCTCTTATATTTTCAAATGTTCTGTAAAAAATGAAATATAGCCCTCATTTTCTAGAAACATCGTATCTGGTCTTGTTGCTTCCCCCACCCCCCCCCCCCCCCCCGGCCTTTCTGTCTGTCTGTCTGTCAAATCTGTCTCACTATCTATCTTCCTACCTGCCGACGTACCTACCTATGTGTCTATGTAACCATCTGCCTACCTACTATCGTATCCACCAACCTATCCCCTTATCTATCTGTCAGTCTGCCTGCCCGTCTTTCTGTCTGTCTGTGTTTTTTCATCCCGATCTCTTCCTCCTTCGGATAGGAGAGAGAGAGAGAGAGAGAAAGGAATGACATTACTTAATTACACTGATTAAGATAAAAATGAGAATAATAATTTAAAACATGGGGCAGTTTTGGTGGGAACAGGAAAAACTAAACAAGTGGGGTTAATCAAGCTGCAGTGAACTGTGCTGGCAACAACAGTTCGAGTGATCACCCTTTGATGACCAGCAATTCACGACGTAGTGCCAGCCACAAAGACAGGTTTCAGTATTAAACACTTCTAGATCTATGTCTGCTGTAGGACTGTCGCTCACGATAAGATTATATAATATTAGCCTTTGAAGTACTGGACTCCTTGACCGTGAAGCTTTTCATTGTAAAGTCAAACTTTGGCATCAGGTTTTTTCAGTCTCATTATCTGCCCCAGGAAAAGTCGCAGTTATAATAGGGATTGTTTTTGACCAGCGTTATTACCTCCCTTTACCACAAACAATGGTAACTGAGGGGAAAAAAAAAAACCAAAGAAGCAACAACTCACTTTTCTTCTTGTCATCTAAAAAACTGATTACAAATTTTTTGCTAAGGTTATTACCATATGAAGAAAATAGTTTCCTTATACAAGGAATTTTTTTGTCATTTTTTTTTAATGTAGATTTCAAACAAAGAGTGTAAATTTATTCCCTCTCTATGCTGCTTGTTCAACACCCCTTGTGCCTGGCAAGGGGAAATAACAAGGCTGGTCACAAACAATCCCCATTGTGGGTCTAATAGTTCATATTCCCGGCGGAGTACTTGTACCCCCTGCTAAAAATAGGACACCTACTGATGTTTGTTACTACTCCACCACGAGATCCAACAACAATTGTCACCGGTCCCGTGCATTTTTCATGTGTTTTTCTATGTCAATGGCAGTGAACAGTTTTGAGTGTTTATACCCCCCCCCCCCCTACTAAAATTAGATGGGGATTTCCAGCCGTTTGCGTGATCCCAACAAATCTCTTGTAGCTGAAGAACTAAATATCACTCACTTGAGCGGAGGAAACTGTCGGTTGTAAGGATGTCCGTAACGTCTGGGCACATGGGAAGTATCACTGGACATCGCCTTTTTTGTGGAGTCAATGCATCAAGTTTATGTGAATTTTGTAAAGAGCATCAAACTTCGCGTTATAAATGGTGGAAATCATCGTGAAGGTCTTTAATTAGACAAATATTTTTCATCTTGCAAAGGGCATGGAATTTTGCAGGATGTCCATAAAGTCTGGCGCAAAGGTAAAACACGTATTTTCCAATAATCAAGAACGGAAAACAAGTTATTTTATGACGATTTCAATATACAAGACCTTCAAGACCTTCAATATAATTTCCACCATTTATGATGCGAAAGTCGATATCTGTATTTCCCATGTGTCCCGATTTTACGGACTCCTTGTACAATGTTAACACTGAAAGGGGTTAAGTCATTTAAATGTTCGGATTTGAAGTAAATAATATATCACAGGTCAAGCAAAAGATGATGAAGAAAGAAAGAGAGAAAGAAAAAGAGAAATAAGAAAGAAAGAAAGAAAGAAAGAGAAAGAAAGAAACAAACAAACAAACAAAGAAAGAAAGAAAGAAAGAAAGAAAGGAAAGAAAAACTGCAAATTGATAAGTTCATAACTGACGAAATGAAAAAGCGTCAGATTTAATTTGATTTTTATTTTATAATAGTTATGTCCCATCAGGCGAAAAGAACTGGAAGCAAGGCAAATGGACTTTGTCGTTCAATTCCCAGCTGTTGGTCCAATTTCGAAACCACCTTTGCACACGGATTTTGTTGTGCTGGTTTTTTTTGGTTTTTTTTTGTGTTTTTTTTTTGTTTGTTTTGGCGTTCATTTCCCCCTCTCATTTCTCAAATCCGTGCCTTCCTCTTGCCCCACTTCAACTCTTCATTCTGGCCTCCCAAATGTCAACCTCACCTGCTGCTCCTCCATCTACTTTTTGTGAGTTCAACAGCGGGAATCTTCAATCTTCAAGCTCGGTGGACAACATGTCGCCTCAGTTCACAACTGTTGTATCTCCACTTTCTAGAAAATCAGCGTTAGGTGCATCAATAGATTATACCATATACCGCATTTCCTAACATGGGCTGAGAATGTACCTGGACTACACAAGCCACACTTTATGATTATGTTCATTGTGGATCCTCTATATGACATGGAGAATGAAAAGTTCAAAGCCACGGAAGCCACGATTTGTCAAAATTAGAAAAAGAGGAGATAGAACAATTGTGAACTGAGGCGACGAAATCCTTCCGACAGATCTGATGAGAGCCAAGTGTCACGGGAAATCCATTTTTTTTTTTTTTAACATATCGAAAAAAAAAATCTAAATGTTCAACGAGACTGACAGGACATTCCTCCTCCCTCCCTCCCCCCCCCCCCCTCCCCATTTATTATGTTGTTAGGAGCAAACACTGACTAAAATAATGATAAACATAATAATAATTTCATTCTGAGTCAGTAAATTTTTAAATGACATCAAATACGATGACGGCTTTTCATAATGCAAGGAAAAGTTATGTGAGCATATGTTTTCTCGCCTGAGCAAAGGAATAAGAAAAAAAAGAGAGAAAGAGAGAGAGGGGGAGAGGAAGGAAAAAAGAAAGAAAGGAAAAGAAAAAAAGAAAGAACGAAAGAAAGAAAGAAAGAAATTCAACACAGAAAAAGGGGAGAGAGGCAATGTCATTCAACAAAACTCAAAGGATGATTTTCATATGGGTGAAATGTATCAATAGGAAGGGAAATAACTCGACTTATCCTGATCTAAACTTACAGCCGAGTAAGACCATTCACAATTCTCTTCCCCTTCTTTAGTGCTCAATATCTTGATAATATCACTGACAAAGTATCGTGTTGACCCACTAGCGAAAGAACGACGAGAACAATGTCCATACGTAGACAATGGGGTGTTCCTGTCTTTTGTCTTCTTTTCTCTGAATTATCTTGTCTGAAGATGCAAAAATGCTAAAAGAGTAATTTCGATCCCTGTCTTGAATGATAAATAGATTTCACTGAACTAACAATCCACCAAAATCATAGGAATACCTCTTAAGCAAGATCTTTACCGGTGTACCGTAAGAACGGCTGTCTGCCGGTCTATCTAATTATCTCTCTCTCTACCTATCCACCCGGCATTCGCCCTGGCCATGTGGTTTGACGTTGGCTCCCTGGTAAAAACAACTCACGTCGTGAGGTTGGGGGTTCGACTCGCAGATCCTTCATTTTTTCCTGCATTTTTCAGTGACCCAACGGTTCCCTGGCTTCTTCTGGGTAGGGAAGCCCGACTTCCTGCATTCTCGGTTAAGGGTGAATATATTCCGGAGGTCCCGTGTGTACGTTATGCACGTTAAAGAACCCTTGGCAGTTCAAAACCAATGAAGAGTAGGCGGAGAGCCGCTGTCCAGGCAACATTTCCAAATTCCAAACTTCTATCTACAACAATTATCACCAAAAACGGACAGCCACTTAGAGCCCAAATAATCCTACTGTCTTAGGGTCCAAAGGCTTGAATAACAAACTGTCCACCCACCTGTATGTCTATCTATCTATCTATCTATCTATCTATCTATCTATCTATCTATCTATCTATCTATTTGTCTGTCTGTCTATCTGTCTGTCTGTCTATCTATCTGTCTGTCTGCCTGTCTGTCTGTGCGGGTCTGTCTGCCTGTCTGTCTATCTCTATGACTGAAAGCCCAATTGTCTTAGGTGCCAAAGTCACGAAAATGAACTAGGAGAATATCAGTTTTCAAGATTACGTTTGGTTTATTTTCACGGATAAAATGTCTCAACGTCAACACATGACAAATTTCTCTATCCAATGACACTTAAGACCAATAGACTTTCACAGGCCCTTATTCATCTCCCTTTTGGACACTAAATCTATTTCCGCCCTTACTGCCCCTGGGCTTAATCTCATTCATTGGCCGATTATCGGCCCAGTCCTTACGGGGAAGCCATTAACAGCTCCCCAAACAAGACGACTTTAGTGGGCGGTTCCCGTGTGTGGGCTGCGTTAATTCTATTGTGAATCGATAACACCCGCTTTTCAACACTTGGAATTCTAACACAAGAGATAGGGGATTACGGTGATAGCTCGATAATGGAGATCGTTTTGACCAGCTCTATTATTTACTTCCCTTTGCCAGATACAAGAGGTCTTGAATAAGCGTCAGTAAGGCTAAAATATAAATATATAACCCCCGCAGGGGCCTGGGGTTTATAAGTAGGTTCTCTGCTCCCATCTGCAGGTAGTGTAAGCCCGTCATCGGTGGGATGTCTCCCATGGAGTGTCATCCTCGACATCTCTTCTCTCTCTCCTTGCTCCTGTCTTCTGTCCCGCTTTCTTTCCTCTCTTCTTCTTGACGTGAAAACGTATCTTGTGTTTGATACAATATAGCCGTAATCATGCTGATGTGCCGTTAAACCCCAACACACAAACAAACACACACAATATATATATATATCACGATTTGTCCTTTTTACCCGAAAGCTACATCATGAAAAATTCCGAAAAATGCATGGTATGTTGACCATGTTTTCTTCTTATTGTAATAATGTTTTTTCTAGATCAATCTTTGGAAAAACAAGATGTAATCTGAGTTTCTCTTCTTTACACTGCTTGTTCAACACGTCCTGTCTAGTCTGGTAAAGGGAAATTATAGCCCTGGTCACAACGATGTCCTATTGATGAAATACAATTAGCGAAAATCGATTTAATTTCATTTTTCGGGGGAGGGGGTGGGGGATTTCAAACGAATGAAGAGACTAGAGAAAGAGAAGTCAGACAGAAACAATAGCATGTTAAAGGCTGGAGAGTCCCAGTATACCAGGTAGGGTCCTAACGTCATGTGTTTTTGTGGCCAACTCTGATTTTTGGGTCTTTTTGGCTTATATTTAATTTGATTTTCTGCTTTTCTTGATATTCCTGCTATTTCAATTTGTTTTATATCAGACGTATTTTTCTTCTCATTTCAGATGGTAGACACAAGTAAGGTCACAATCGACATTCAGTGTCCTGTGACTTTCCGGCCACCCTGTAGATTGGGAAAGTGCTCGAAAAGGGGGTGAGGGCGGGGAGAGAGAGAGAAAGGGGGGTGAGGGGAGGCAGGGATTTGAAATAGGTGAAACAGGGATGAGCAGATGACAGAGAAGATGGACAGAGATGATGGCTGTACTAAAAATCCATGAATGACAATACAAGTGGACTTCAACTTGAGAAAGCGAACGCATTGTTCAAGAGCTGGAATCTGTGGCACACACTTGGTGAAACGGTTGCCATCAATCTTGTAGAAAAGTGCAGAACGATACATTGTGAAATCTGATGCCATGTAATACAGATTCTGACAGTCTGATGACACTGTTCGATTCTGCGCGATTTGCTAAATGAAACAGCTGGTGGTAAAACAATATTAGCTTACTCGGGGCGTTTTCTCAAATCCTTCCCGCGCCGTCGTACGTCGCATAGGGCCGTCACAATCTTTTTTCATTCTGATCTTCTCTGTGCTGTCTCAACCAGTATTCTCATGTTCTCTATTCCTGCTTCTTTGGCTTCTCTCATGATAGTTCTTTAACTGTCTCTTTCGGTCCACCCCTCTTTCTTCTGCCTTCGATTTCCCAGCTCAGCGCTTGTTTTGATATTCTGCTATCTCCCCTTCTACACGTGTGACCGATATAGCACCATCTTCTTTTCTTAATTATTTGTTCTATGCGAGGCTGCTTTGAGATTTCCCTTATTTCTTCTGTTGTTTTAAACTCATTCCATTTAATGCCTATAATTTTCCTTAGACCTTTTGTTTTCAAACTGAAATGTTTTTCGGCGGAGTGTCTGTGCCTCCCCATAAAAACAGAACATTCACTTATGTGTGCTAGGCTCCACCACTAAATCCCATACAACAGTAGAACACAAGATTTCGGGAAAAATCCGACCCGAAAGTACGTCAAGCGTTTCTTACGTCATTAAATCATTAACCCTACTCACTACTAATAATATTTGGAGGGCATCTGGGTTCAATAGGGTCACAGCGAAGAGTTTTAGTCAAACATTTCCTACCCACCGTAACAGGGTGAAACCGAAAAGTGAGGCAAACTTGTGAACAGTCTGGAATGTTTGTACCCCATGCTATAAATAAACGCGGGGATTTCCGGCCTTTCGCTTGGTCGGAACAAATCTATTATCCCCGGCAGTCGGGAAACAATCAGCTATAACCAATCGGCTAAGGTACTGTCTGGGAAAGGGGGAGGGGTGGAGGAAAGGGAGGAAGGGGGCTCTATGCTGTTCCTTAAATCTAGTATAATAACATGGACAAGATGCCACCAGTTTAGTTCTATCTGGTGCAACTTGTACGCTTCAACCCTGACGTGATATATCATTCTACAGTGATTAGTATAAATTTACATTCCTACAGAAAATGAATGATATTATTGTTAAATTGATAACATATAAAGCGCTTCACAAACAGTCGCATTGCATGCTTCTCAGCAAGCTGAGAACGTACTACGTGTCTCCATTGGGGCTGTCAGGGTAATAATGGATTGCAGAGCACTTAGAGCTTGTACACTGTACAGAGATAAGCGCTACATTTCGGTATTTACTTTTCAACCTCCTGCGGGAGGTTATCTCATGGCGATACATAAATGCTTTCTATTATCACGATTATTGTTCGATTAAAAAAAAAGGGAAAATCCGCAGTCAAGTCAGGGCAGCCACTGGAGCACAGTCATGACGACATGGTCACGTCACGAGGACATGCAAAAACTGCTATGCAAGCTACCATATCAGGTGGGAGGGAGCCAGGGAGACAACGTTGAAAGAGTGAACTAACCAGCCTCTCGATAAAGTCCCTGAGAATGGCAGAGGATAGGAATAAATGAAGATTTGTCAAGTCATCTGTAGTGTTCTTACAGCCCCCAAGCGGCTCAAGGTTTCAGTGAGTCAATCCGTCAGTCAGTCAGTCAGTCAATCAGTCAGTCACAAAGTCAGCCAGTCAGTCAGAAACTCAGTCAATCAGTCAGTTGCTCAGAAACTCAGTCAGTCAGTCAGTCAGTCACAAAGTCAGTCAGTCAGTCTGTCAGAAACTTAATCAGCCACAAAGTCAGAAACTCAGTCAGTCAGTCGGTTAGTCACAGTTGTTCACGTGTATACTATCTCAGACACTAACTTTGGGTTATGCTGAAATGAGTCAGAGAATGACGGACGACTATTTACGAGCAGCAAGCGGGGAAGTAAGGCCGAGAGACTGGTGGACTCACTGTGGAATCAATCGGCCCAGGCAATAACAGGATGTTACAGGATGGCAATTTCCAGGAATCTACAGCTCCTTTGTCAGAACCCAGGACGTCCGGTGTATCCGTGCAAGCCCCGGACTCACTATCAATGTCTGCCGAGGCGAAGGGATGGGGACGGAGGAGGGTGGAGGAGGGGGCTGGAGAGGGAGGGGAGAAAAGAGTAGACCTATTCCAATGAACTGATTACTGATTCAGTATTTGGACCTCTGATCAGCAGTCTTTTCATCCTAGTGTGAAGTCATCATGATGGGTATTTTACTGTAATTTTATTAACACAGCAAGAAAACACTCTTGAACTTTAACCACCGTGGTTCTATGTCTATCAAAATCAACTGCATAAAGGAACGTGTTCGGTACAGAACCACAATACATGTAAATTTCAGTAGAGCAATCCAAACATGTGTGAGGGGGAATGGGGGGGGGGGTGTATGTGCGTGTGCACGTATATATGAAAGTACATGCTTGCCTGTGTGTGTGCCTGTGTGAGTGCGTGCGTGAATGTATGTCTGTGTGTGTGCAGATCTGGTTGTATGCATGTTTGTTTGTTTGTTTGTGTTAACGGCACATCAGCTTTATTGTGCCAAACACAATAAGATACGTTTACACGTCAAGAAGAGGAGAGGAAAGAGAGCGGGTCAGAAGACAGTAGTCTGGAGCAAGGAAAGACAGAAGAGACGATACTCCTGGAACTTCGAGAATGGCATTCCATGGGAGACATCCCACCGACGGCTGGCTTTCACCGCCTGCAGGTAGGAGCAAAGAACTAACTCATATACCCCGGGCCCCCGTGAGGATGGTTGTATGCATGTGTATACTTGCATGCGTATTAATATAACAAAACGAGTTAATGATTTCCTTTGCCAGAAGTTTCTTCACACAACGGGTTCTGGCAGTAAAATCCTCGGATATCTCTAAAACTACTGCAATTTAAGACAAGAATTGTGACTACTAACCAACAGACCAAGACAAAAAAGTCAATCAAACTGCCCCTTCAGAAGAGACAACGTGTTTCATTATGAAAGACCCACGTAACCAGCAAGTGCCAAGAATTATTTAAGTTGATTGGTGTCCAACTGGTTCCCTTTCCACATCAACACCTATCTGCTACTGAATTATTAAAGCTGACAATTGGATTGCCCGCTGCGTTTACGTTCGTTGGGTAGTCAAGTAAGTGCACTCGCTGGTACAAAGGTATTCAAAGGTAGGGTTCGCTAAAAAAAAATGTCATGGATTAATCAGACATAATAATGTACCAACCATCCATTCATTTTTCCATTAAACACGCCACCTACTTGACCTACCCACCCGCAAGCCGTCCCTCCTTCGGTCCGTTCATCTATCCATCCATCCATCCTTCCATCCCTCCATTCCTCCACATATCTATCTATCTATCTATCTATCTATCTATCTATCTATCTATCTATCTATCTATCTATCTATCTATCTA
>JBCEWB010089406.1:0-12525 GCA_039654565.1 Peronia peronii
AAAGAGAAACAACACTAAGAAAAAAAACAGACAGCTCAGAATCCATGATAGAAAGAGTAAGATTGGGAGAGACTGAGAAAGTCAGAATGACGCACTATGGATTTGCAAAAAGAAAGGCAATGTTCCTCTTCCATTCCCCTTTGCAATTTATCAAATCAATAATCCTCATCCCCCCCCCCCACCTCCCCCCTCTCCCCCCACCCTTCTTACCTTCCCATCACTCCTCCCACATCAAGAAAAAGTAAACAAAAAAAACAAAAAAAACTGAATGATAAAAAATCAGTCTATTTCTTGAGATAAGGGTTTATGGGGGAGGGGGGAGGGTGGGAGGAGGAGGGAAGTGAATATCCATGGAAACTGCGCACTCACCCTAAGAAATCATTCTCCTCGAATGTGTTAGAAGCCACCACCAGTCTTCCATTCATGGTATGAGCAGCTTTGAAGTGCGGCTGTTCACCTTGTGATTTCGGGATGTCCAAGGTTTGAACCAGATCAAACAATTGAGTGCAGGCCATAGTTGTGATATTACATTCCCACAGAGGGCCATCCATGCCCAGCATGTAAACCTGGACACACAGAAGTTTTAAACTTTGATTTTTTAGTTATTTACATGTATTTATTTATTTTTACCACATCTTGTTCTGTTACAGATGGGTGGGTGGGTGGGTGAGTGGGTGGGTGGATGGATGGATGAATAGATGGATGAATGGATGGATGGATGGATGGATGGATGGATGGATGGATGGATGGACAGGGATGTAATCAACATTGTTACCATGGAGGAAGGATGAGTAAGATGCTCTGCAGTGGCTGCTATCCTGACTGTCAACAAATCTGAGAAAACCCGCACGTTTCCCTTCAGGTCAATGAGCCAAGCCCCAATGATGATCTGGCTGCTCTCTTTGTGAAGCAGTCGGTTGGCAAACGTTGAGTTATGGTCCGCCAGTCTCGTCATCTTGAAAAGAGCAGCCCAAATATTCAATGAAAATTAACAGAGCAACTTGAATGCTGGCTGATAGTTTTATTTTCAGTGTCAATGTCTGTATTCATTATTGAGGCCCGCTAGAAAATCATCACCCACATGAACTAGTGCAGCACTATGTATCAAAGTGTGGCTGGCAAGTTTCAGGCATGTCACAATGCTAAAGAGGAATATTTGATTTTGAACACTTAGGAGACCAACAGGAATAAATGATATATATAAGAGACTAACATATGAATAAAAATCTAAAAAAGTTGCTAGAAAAGCTTCTGCTTCCTTACACCGAATTCATTTTTCTGCATTCCGAAACAAGTTTGCAGAGGACTGCGTTAAAATGAGCAACACAAATGGAGACTAAACTGAAGTAATAGAACGGGAACTATAGGGAAATCGTAGTTATTACACCCTCTCGTTCCATGAGATGTGTACGTGAAAACTTATTATAATATATAATATCTGTGATGACTATTCCCGTTCAATATTATAATTAAATAAAATATTCTTAAAGAGGTGGGCCCCGTTCTATTCAATGTGCCAATGCTATTCTATACCAATGTGCTTGGTATAGTTGTATATTTTGGGACAAAACCAGGCATTAGCATTGTCATTTCTATTTGCGCCTACCACGTAAGAATATATTTACAAGTGAAAAGGTATAGTCAAAACAAGTATGTAAATTGAAATGATGGAAGTAAAAGAAAGTGGAAATAAGTACAGCAGGAGAATGGCACGTGGGAGAAAATGGCGATAGTGAAAGAAGAGGATACAAAAGGAGATCTTTAAAGTAGCGCCCGCCAACCTCCCACATAATATTATGCTGGGCTGGTTTAAAGTCACCCAGCATTCATTAAATATTAACGCTCGTAAAGCAGAACATTTAGGGAGGCTTTCGTCAGTTTTGATATTAATAGTAAATAGCTATATCATTTTGCAGCAATCATTGTGAGACTTCCCACTTCTGGGCTTTCATCCCGTTCTAATCTCTCGGTGAAGATGACATTGATTTGCAATACTCACCGTAAAATTTGCGTCGATGGCATAAAGGCCGGTGCCACTCCCCGCATTGGGAACAGAGAGATAGGACACCATGTACAGCTTATCTGCCCAGGGCATAAGTGCCCCTGTGCCGGACTCAGACCGCTTGGGTCCACTGGCTGCTGTGACGGTCAGGTGGGGAAAGATACCATTGACTTGGAAAGGAATATTTAGTGTCATCATGCTGGCATTGCCAGAAGCTGGCGTGGGTGCTGTAAACGGCGGAGGAGGGGTAGTACTATTGGCCACACTGGGAGGGCTCTGGTTTTCATCTGTTGTAGACATTTGAATGACCTTAGGTCCGTTTGCTCCGGCTTGGGCATATATCGCCAATAACAGGGCCAGAACCATGAAACTGATGGGGCTCATTTTTCGAAAGATTGTCGGTCACACGGAACTGTCAGAAATAGAAGATGCATTGGTCATGAATGAAGAGGATGGATGGATGAGTGGATGGATGGATGGATGGATAGATGGATGGATGGTTGGATGGATGGATGGATGGATGAAACAAAGCGAATTGGCGTATGGTAAAATGGTGCGATATGGAGTGATTAAATGTATTGTGCTGTAATATAATGTAGTGCAATACAGTTCTGTATAGAAATGACAGCATTGGAGAAAAGACTAAAGTACATGTGTATCAGCAATTTACCTGACTGCGGGAGCTTCTTTCGTCTTTGAAATCAGTTATTAAATCAGTGCCCTTCTTGTATCTTGGAATTAAGTCATGTTCTCCTGTGACACGAGAATTCATAAACAGTGGTAAGATACAGTGAAAACAAGCAGTTTTCTTTCAAGTGTCACCAATTCTTACTGTGATAAGCACCCAAAGAAAGAATATGTATCATATAATTATGAGAAGAACACTCTTTACTATAAAGTGTAACAAATATATCACTAAGTTAACTGTTTGAAACAAGCTTAGATTTACTTGTCACTTATGAATTCAGATAACAGACAATCAAGTTAGTTTATGCAATAGCCGTCACTGATAACGTATAAAATGCATAGTGTCGGTAAACTTACCTCCTCTCAGCCATAGCTGATAACAGGGTGACAGCTGTCAGACTATATATATACAGCAAAAATATATCAACGCTGTGATAGGCTGTTGATTATAGACGTTTTTTTTTTTGTGTATGTGTGTTCACAGGGACATGATATACGGCGTTTACAATGTTATCGATGTTGTTTTTAGCATTGCTACGCTTTTTTCTGCGTCCAAAATGAAACTAAATCTAAGTAAGTTAAATGTGTAGCTCGCCAAATGGAGAAGGAGGTCATACGTTTATAATAAAACAGCAATATCATTACACATGTAGATCTTTTTTTTTTTATTTCGGATATCTTTCAGTTCAAGAAAAAAATATATTTCCATCTTTGCTCCTAGCTCTTTTTACGCTTTTCTCATTCTTCTTCCCCTCCATCATGTATAATTATGTGTTCTCTCCACATCTAATAAGGATAGGCCTAGTTTTCTTCCGCACGTAATAATTTATGCAGGTTTCTGAGTTTACATACCGAAAAAAAGAACGCCACTGTAACACTAAAGAGCTACCAAGCAAGAACACCGACGTAACAAGTGGTGCGTTCACTATTCAATGACATAGGAAAATGCCTTACGTATTTCTCGCGTCGGGTTTTAATGAAATCTTGTGCTCTACTGTTACGCGTACTGCTCTGTACAGAAAGGACATGCAAATCCAGTACTATCATTTATTGCTATTTTACAACATCAAAGCAACCACTAACACTAGCTTGTACGACTCCATCAATATGTCGCTCTTCGTTGTTTTTGGCTTTAGTGTTATGATGTCACAATCTTTTGTCAAAATATCCAGTCATTGCTGACAGATAAAACGGGGAATACTGAAACAGCTGATATCAAAATTAATGCCTCAAGCACACAGTTCAGTGAACACAAAGTTCAGAACTGTCCACGGTCTTCAGTTGATCCTAGAAAGCCTATCTCATAGAGCTATATCACTGCCATTGGACAAAATTTTATTGAGATCTAAGGCAAAGTTGTTTTCAAGTTAATGTGATAATTGGCATATAACAAGGACAAAATGTCTTTTAGAAAAGGAAAGTATTCGCAATCGATCTGTTGACTACGAGTGATAACAATACATTCGGTGGGCTTCAACTTCAAGAAGTTCTCTTTTGCGAAATTGTGCTATCTGGGTTTCTTTTCATTCCAAAATCAGATAATGTCAAAATAAGTGCGTTTGAAAGAGAAGAGCGTTCGAAAGACTGTCTGCATATTATCATAAGCTAAAGAAGGGTCAAATGAGACCGTACACTAAAATCCTGCGGCAGAGATACACGTTTTTCCACCGGTTTCAGCACATGAACAGTGTGACCTGACTATCGATTCATACAATGAAACAACTGTTAAGCACGAGAAATAAGAACACATACTTACAGATATTGGTATTGATCATTGTCCCGTGATTTTGCATGCATTATATTATTATTCCGTCTGATGCGTATAGGCCTAATATAGATTTATTTGAATCGGTAAACTTATATTTGACCCACTTTCTTATGTGCAAATGTGTTGGAAGTCTAGTCGACACTCTGACCCAGCGCAAAAAAAAAAAAAAACACACACACAAAAAAAAAACAACCAAGTCCACCCGGAATGCGATGCATTCAAAATCAACGAGCTACATGCCATTACCGTTTTCCAAATACCTGTACACTCGTTATTTATCTTAGCCCCATTTTGTGAATCGGTACATCGGTGAACGTGGACCAGTGACTGTAACCGGGTGTCCTTACCAAAGCAGTTTGTTCTGTGGCATATGTACTGAGTGTGGAGCAAAGACGTTATAATGAACCCAAAAAAGGATTCGCCCAATAGAATTGACAATGTCGATGAAAAATATGTCATTTTTTTGTTGTATTATTATTATTATAATACAACAATGATTGTGCAACAGGCCTACACGCTCACCGATGGTCGACTGATAACACACTGCATTCCTTGTCTACAGGTCGATTGCCAATAGACTTTCTTGAGAAAAATCTTACTTATGGACAATGTATGGATTCAAGGCACTTTTCCACAAAACTAACTTACTCCTGAATACATATATTGACATCACATAAGTTCATTTTTCGTGAGTTTGTCAGTTAAGGCAATCTGATTTTCTCAAGGATTGAAGTGATCTTTTATTTTACCGGTATTGCTTGCGCTGGTCTGTGACATGCGTTTTCATCGTCAGAACTAGGTCAGTCACCGAGTAAGTGTTTTGATTAGTGTGTTATCGTTTTTTGTTTTTGTTGTTGAGTCGTAATCATGCAGTAATTTGAACTGCCTGGATACTGAGATCTCTCTATGCCATGCAGTTGATCATAAGCTGACAGGACTTTATTAAAAAGTAGGACTTGCATTTTGCAATAGAAAATTCCCCACCACAGATAAACAGGCAGACAGAAAGACAGGTGGATGGAAGAATGACATCTAAATTAAAAGATAAAATTATATCTATGT
This sequence comes from Peronia peronii, assembly GCA_039654565.1. Lineage (NCBI taxonomy): Eukaryota > Metazoa > Mollusca > Gastropoda > Systellommatophora > Onchidiidae > Peronia > Peronia peronii. Next base: position 5,520 of record JBCEWB010089406.1, read on the forward strand.
AAATATATATATATATATATATATGTACAGTGTATATACATGTACTGACAAACAGAAAAGCTAGCTGGGAGGCCAATAGGCATGCAGGCAGACAGACAGACAGACGGACAAAAAGACAGACAGTCAGTCAGATCAGATGGATGGGCGACACATCACAGAGACTATAGGCTGATACATCTACATGTATATATGCATGTTATGTCCTACATACATGTACAGACAAAGGAGCTGGCTTGTCTAGCAGGCTGACCGGTAGACAGATCGATTAGACAAGCCATTGGGCAGACAACTGAATGAACGGATGGATGGATGGATGGAAGGATGGGTGGGTGATGGATGGGCGGATGGGTGGATGGATTGATGATGGATGGATGGTTAAAAGAATTGATGGATCAATGGATGAGAAAGGATACATGATGACTGAATGGATGGTTTAACGGAAAGGCTCTGAACAGTGAACACTCAGTCAAGAAATTCATAAAGAGAAAAACTAAACAGAACAAATGTTTTCCATAAAAGATATATATTTACAAGTATACATATTAATATGTTTTCAGATGCAAATCTAATTCAAAGCTGTCCTCAAACAGATAAGAGCCATCTCACTCAATTCACACATATTCACATTCACACAAATATTACTTTACATATCACATATTAACCACCTCCATTAAAAACAACAAATTTTCATTATTCATTCCATAAAAGACAAAAGTTTGATTCAGTAGTCATCTCAGCTTATACATGTAAATATATTGGTAATCTTCCATTTTGCATAGAGGTAAGTTCAACATTACATAATTCCATCTGAGCTGACAGCAACCAGTGTCTTTATCATGAAGAAGTCAGGCTCTAGAGTAGAGGGAAATAGTGGACCAAGAATTGTTTGGCTGTGTTGGAGTTTCAGTTAATGGCATATCAGAATAATTACAGGTATACAGCGCTGAGCAAGAATGAATATGTTTTTATGAAGTTACAAATGATATACCTCAGTGTGTGTACTTTGGATAATCAAAGATTGTACAAGTGGACCAAAGAAGAAGTGTTTGGGTGGAGTGAAAGAATACAGAGAGAGTACATGAAGTTGTACTTGAACAAACATAATGGCTGTTTTGATGACTGGTACAATGTCCTCACAGATGAAAGTCTTTGCTTCCCTTTTGACACAACTTGTGATACCTTGATTATCAACAGTAACAAAATTGAACTAGTATATGTATCTCACTTGTAAATATGGGAAGGGGAGGAGAACATTTTTATGTTATACATAAGCTTCAAAAAGATTGCTCAAATATCATAAGCAGTTTGGTAAAAAAAAACATGGATGCTAACTTCTCTGGGTGCCATAAAGAGCCTTGTTTTCAAAGCCAATTATCTCTCGTTGTGTCCAGCCCATTCAAAAAAAGGAGATCACCAATCTGAAGAACATTCTCTCCTTTGTCAAATCAAGTATCGGATGTGATATAATTCTGTCAATAACAAAACGAAATGGGCAGTTATACAAAGCCACTATTTTACCCAATACAGTGTCTGGTCACAAAGTCCACAGGACCGGGACAGTGTAGAGCACGTTAATTGAACTGGCTATTTTAACGTTAACATAACAGTGTCGGTAGAAATTACTGCTGGGAAAGAACACCAGAATGTCTCTAATGATATATATAAAAATGATGCTCCAAAAAGAACAGGTTACTCCCGAGGGTTGAAATATGAATAAGCCAAGTGCTTTCTTACTACATGTACATGTAGCTGTTTGTTAGTGAAACTAAATCCAAATATCTCGCTAAAGAGAGACAACTTCATCTCCCCCCATATTCAATGGCACATGATACAGAAATAAAATGAATGACTCGTGCACTGCCCTATAAGAATATGATGACAAATAGACTCAGAGATGGTGCAATGTAGCCAGAATCACAATGAATAAACCCCAACCCCAGATGGAAGCTTGAAATTGAAAATTGCAAGACTGACAGCAGAACATGACCTACCTGACAATTAAATTACATGAACAAGATCTCAATTCTTCAGGCATTCCTATCTAATGTTTATGTATTCTCATATTTGCAGTGAAACATTAGTATGAGGAAAAAAGATTTCAAATGCATCAGCTAGATGTATATTTAAGTCTTTTTTCTTCCAAATTCAACAACATGAAATTCAATAACATTCATTAACAACAGGGATGGATCAACAAATGACAGACTTTAATAAATTCACCTTTGCATGGTCAGATGTTTGAACTGCTTAAAGTGAAAGCTTATTCACTGAATTTGTGATCTTATTGTTCAACATCATAAGACAGAATTCAGTATATCATGAAGAGATAAAATACAATTTTCACAAACATTTGTATCACTTTCAGCTTTCATATGTTTCTACATTACATGTATAAAATTTGCTTTGAAATAATGATAAAAACATAATTCGAAATTTTCACATAAGGGCAACTGTTTTGGATGAAAATTGCATTTACAGATAAAAAAATTTTGCTTTGACTTTGACCATCATATACATGGAAAACAACTGAAAGTAAGGGACTTATAAGGGTTGCCAGGCTGGTAGCTGAAGTGAAAGACTGGTTTGAAGACTGAAGATAGCCCACCAGTATGTGATGGCTGCAAAAGATTGTAGGTCTGAGATGGCAAAGAACATGAGATTTGGGTGTTTAGCTGATAAATTCAGACAGAGGTGTCCCTTTTTTATAACAAGGAAAAGTGCAAATACAACAGCTGGACTCTCAACCTCACAAGGAGTAAAGAAAATTTGACCCAGTGTCAAGCTAAAAGGGATGTTCAATGACGATGCCATGTATAAAAAGTAGTTTGTTATCTCCCCTTAATACCTCATGGTTTTGTAAGCACTTTTAGCTTGAACAGGGTCTTGATGATGTCATGGGTCAGGCATATATTGCCCCATTTGTATTATATTAAAATTCGTCGACATCATGGCATGGAAGTTACTTCGGGTTACTTAACGTATAATAGATGAGCCCAGTAAAACTGCTTTGGGGATTTTGTTTTTTTTTTCCTTGACACCAAAATTTATGGGAACCCACACTCTTCCGATAAATCTAGATCTAGGTCAAGTATTTCTAGTCATCTCTCTTTTTTTCTCATTCCAACTTTTATGTCTATCCAAATGACCGTTATTTTCCACAACAGCCATGCAGTTTATGTTGAAATCCACAGCAGTTGCATGTAAGATATTCAGGAATACAGCAGCACCTGCTATCTTTTATTCAAGTGATGGTGACAATAAAGTTTATTTGTGATGCTGATCAGTGCAATCACACACACACAGGATACTCATTTACCCTTTCATGATGCACATAGAACTAGACCTACAATTACTGGTATATCGAACATGCCAATCGTATCAACCTGACCTTTCCACTACCCTGTGTACAACTTGGACATGTGATCTGCCATGTGGTGAGTCCCTTGTGTTGCCTAGTGGTATTGTAATCTGGGTTGACACCTACCCTATCCCTTCCCATAAGTTTCTGACACAGTGTGATGATCTCACCCTCACCCCACCGCCTCTCAACTTCACAACACACTTTTCTGCTTTACCAGACCCCATCTAGCTCCTGTTCCCTTCTATTACTAGTGGAAGGGAACAGAAGCTAGATTAATTACCCCAGCTCTAGTACATTGTGTATTGGACATCCAATACCATGTTTATGGATTGTTTTTGTTTTACATAAAGTTGTGTGGAGCTAAGCAGATGAAGCCTGGGCAGCTATCTGAGGTAGCAGCTGGTGTTTTTTTTTTTTTAACAATGGAAAAGAAAGACAACAGTCAGGATAAAAAAATTTGGTTGAGCAAGATGGAGTATTAAGCTATCCAGGGCCAAACTAGGTGGAGTGCATGGCAATGACATGTACTTCCATTTTACATTGATAAGAATTGTTCAGCATGTCTTGAGACATCAAGAGTTTGACAAGGATGCTCAGAGAACAAATGTGGATGGATGAATGGCTGTAAAATTTTACGCGTGGCTGAAACAAAAGAGGCTGGAATCTTCATGACACTTCACATAACCACACAAGGACAGAAATCATTTAGATATTTAAACAACCAAAAAAAAAAAAAAAAAAGAAAGAGGAGAACACAGGCTTCCGGTCATGCTACGTCATGTCAATCGTGCTTGATATGTTGCATGTCCAGATACAATGCCTCAGATGTCAAAGGGAGCCTTAAAGTGGTAGTGCAACGACACAGACAACCTATGCTAAGTGCTGTAAAATAATAAACTTCTAGTAGCCAAAAACGTGTCAGCGGTGTTATTTTTGTGAAAACATCACCGATAATGTGTTTATTTTGCGGACTAAGACAACTTGCGGTTCTGAGTTTCTTTCACCCGCACTCTACCCCATTAAATGTAGATTTATGTGTGACGTCATATTTTCCACACATCTTTGTACTATGAAGCTGCGTGACTCGCAGCCGACAAGTAAAGCCCTATCAATTTGAGCCTCAGGATGTTTGTTTTGACTCCGACTTGGCTTCAAAGTGACACAATGCAGACCCACATCGGATCACCTTACTGACCAATGTTTCTCTCTAATCTCTCCTCTAACTCCACCCTTTTTTCACATATGATAATATCTGAAATAAACCAATGGTAGGAGAAAGGATTGTACTCATAAAGATGTCAATTTCATGTGGATGTCAATTTTATCACCCCTCATCACACAGACTATTTCCATTACAGATATGTTCATAACCTAATATAACTGCTTGGACCAAATCATATCACACAGGGGTTTATTTACGTTCCTGCTATAGAATCTCGGTCTAAAATGCAAGCTATAATTCCTCTAACCACGTGGACTTAGATCATTCTCATTAGATCAGACCGGATGACACTGACGGGGGAGCAGTGACTATAAAGAAATACATATAAGTGATCTAATGGTAGCAAACAGTGAAAGAACAAGAAAGCTATCTGATATATAAACTACTAATAGATATTTAGGTCACTTTGGTTTTCATTCATAGCAATTATAGGTCACTTCTGCTCTCATTAGCTTGGTCGCTGGTCAATGCCAAAGAGACCATATCTATTTGATACTTTTCTGACGATCATCGTTTCTTTTGATTGTAATTTCGGAGCACTTGAGAGGATTTGACTGGGCCATGTGGCCCTTGATTTCTGTTCTTAAGAGGATTTCATCTTTGGGCATGGAATTTCTCACTATTCTATTAGGTAAAGTTTCCATTACCTTTTGAAGGAGTGTTTATTGAGCTGTGCATACTTATTATGGCGATAATGTCAAACTGGGGCCGATAAACCCCAAGTTCAAGTGACACTGTGAGAAATATCACAGTGCAATGAGGAGCCCCTACATACACCCAACTATTCTGCGACCGACAGTTCACAGCCACACAATACACCATTGTTTATATACTGAATAGCCCCACTAAAGCGTCCCAATAGTGTGCTTTCCGGAAAGAAATGATGTCACACCTGGTTTACAAGATGGCCAGAACATCTGAACGATCCCGTCTCTATAACTGTTAAAATCTCAAATTTAAGAGGTCGTCGGCTTCTAATTTGTATGTCAGTGGGTTTACAATAACCGTAACATTTTTTCATGTGAGACAAAAACAAAAAGAAACGTGACACAACAAATTGATGTTGCACTACCACTTTAATGAGAAAATAGGATTTTACTGCTCATGGAGTCATAAGAGTGAATTCTGGACCTAGCAATGTCAGCACAGAGGGGGGAAAGTCATAGCCTGATATTTTTCTCACTGACAGTGAGTACATTCATTTCTCTTTCCACTAGCACCAACAGCTACATGCATGAAGATTCTGACATCAGGTTCACGTTCAGCTGGTCATGAGACATATACATGTCTAATGTAATTACTCTTATTCTTACAGATGAAAAAAATTTTTAAAACTGTGGCCACATTGCAACAGAAAACATAAATTGCAGTCACATTTTCGCGTCAGTAAGGTAGTTCTCCATGAGGCTGTAAATACGCCATTTCCTGACACTTTTGTTGTTGCTTCACAATGGATACTTGTCTTCTTCTTTCTTTCTTAAATTCATCCGTCCTCTTGTTTCATCTAGGTCATTAAGGGGAGAAAGAGCTTTCGGTCTCTGGCAAGCTGGACTGCCTGGCTGATTGGGATGTTGTGGGTCTTCAGGGTTTCTTTTACACCCTCGATCCATTCTTCCTTGGTCTTCCTCTTCCTTTGTACCCTGATATTCTTTTGTTGTACGCCTTGCTGGCAAGCTGGTGGGGTGCATCTCTGAATGTAGTTGAGGACAGGTGTTGTTCCCACCATTTCTCTGATCCTGGTGTTTCTGATCATATTCTGTCTAGTATTGTTGACGGCTCTCATGAGACATTGCATCTCACAGATGGTTATCTTGCATTCCAGACTTTTGGTCAAGGTCCATGTCTGGCACTGATAGGTCAAGGTGGGGATGAAAATAGAGCCAATGTTCGACTTTGGTCTCAATGGGGATTTTGGGATGTTTGATGAGTGAGGAAAACTGGTAGTTGACTCTGTTGGCCTTCTGTACTCTCATCTCAATCTCTCTGTTGAGATGTCCCTCTTCTGAGAAAATACTGCTGAGATACTTGAATTCACTGACTTGTTTCAGCAGCGTTCCGTTGATGTTGATTTTGAGGTCGCCAGGTGTTCTGCTGACCTTCATCATCTTGGTTTTGCTGATGCTAATCTTCATGTTGAGCTCCTCTCACTGTGTATTCAGGCTTTCTGTGTGCTTTTGAAGTTGCTGTTCTTTCTCATATGCCGGGCACTGGTCGTCTGCAAACAGGTCTCATTCTGGTCTTCTGGGTTGGGGTTTCATGATTTTGTCCATGTATATGATGAAAAGTAGCAGTGATAACACACACCAGACCTGCCACTTTGCCAACCCCAAAAATCAGTATTTTAAATCTCAAAAATCTGAATTTGGCCGAAAAAATCGGAATCATACAAAACAATGAGGTAATATTACAGTTAATCATGTTTA
>JBCEWB010089438.1:0-12524 GCA_039654565.1 Peronia peronii
CACTCACTCACTCACTCACTCACTCACTCACTCACTCACTCACTCACTCACTCACTCACTCACTCACTCACTCTCCTAAAGCGTATAAGTTTGGAGGTTTCAAGTATTAGATTTGTTTTTTTCTTTCTTTTTTTCTTTTTATTGTCAGAATGCGTCGTTTCCTTCATTCATTTATGCATTCAAATAGTCAGTCAGTCATTTCCTCATCGAGTCACTGATTCAATGGATTACTGACTGACGACTGACTGACTGAAAGATTGACTCAATCTTTCATTCTAACACAGTGTCTATTCCTTAAACCTCTAAGTAATATTGTCTCCGTCGTATGATTTTGATCATAAGTCCAGTGTCATTGTATAACACATCTCCTCCCTGTCAGTCTAATTTTCGAATGAAGGGACACCCTCTTTCGTTCTCATTTATCTTTCTTTCATTTTGTCCATCCTTCATCTCTTTTGTCTTCTTTTCGTTTTCCCTCTTCTTTCCTCATGTCTCACTGCCTAAGTTTTTCTCTTGCCTCCATTCTTTATTCTTTCTCCCTCTCTCTCTCTCCCATTTCCCACGGCTTTAAATGTAATTTTCTTATCCAACACTTCAGTCGGAACCTGGAATACACAGCCTGCAAGACATCACAGAAAAAAGTGAAACCAAGAACAAACAGTCATACAGGCAAAGTATCCTACTCCACAATAAGTAAAGGACTCCAAGCAAAACTCTGAGCTAGGAATTAGCAGACAGTGTCTCATAAATGATGCAGGGCTAGGAACCCGTCCCGTGACGCTAAGTTAGGAGTAAGTCCAACCATTTGCACTCATTCATCATCCCCGACGCTCCTTCTACCCGTGAGTGCTTTGATCTGGTCGCTCACAAACACGATTTAGGGAACACCTCCTGATAAACGGGAATCGCACGTTGAGCAATAACTACAGTTTAATTTGCTTGGAAAGTACAGAATCTTGGAGCATCAAAGTTAGCTTATGAGAATTATACTCAATTTGTAATGATATAAAAGAACAAAAATAATAATCAGATGACACAGATGATGATGACAGAAGTCAAAGAATGAATATCATTTTATGCTCAGAGCGGAAAAACAGATGAATTCCCAGAGGTCTTTCAATCCAGGAGTAAATGTGAACACCTATGTTCTTCGTGTTAAAGGAAAGAGCAACAGAGAAATCAGGAGACGATTTTCAGTCATCATAACTTCTAACATGAACAGTCACTACCCTGAGTGAGCAAAGCATCATGAGGAATTGTCGACTACGGATCGAACTGTTAATTTCGTCACCAAAAATCAGTCAAGTCCATTCTTAGCAATACCTGTGACCAGAAAGCGAATATTTCATCTGACGCCCGTCCTGCTGGTCAGGATACACAAGTACAATACTATACTGATATCATTCATCCATCCATCCATCCATCCATCCATCCATCCATCCATCCATCCATCCATCCATCCATCCATCTATCCATCCATCGATTTCATCCATCCATCCATGCTTCCTGTAGCACTTTTGAGCACAATTTGAAAAAAAAAAAAAAAACGGAAATGATCCAAGAAACAATGCGTCTGGCGTCATCATATGATGGGTACATTGCCCGTACATATTTTTCTGTTCTGACGCAGGCATCAGAATCCATGCACACAATGGTGGATATCTTTTCTGCATGGTAAACAGTGACTGGTCTACGAATTAGGACTGGAAATGATCTTTCTTTCTCATGCCGTGCTGATCTATGGATAGTTACAAGAGGACGGTATTTCTTCACCATGTACAACTTATATCTAGACTAGATCTAGAATTCTATTAAACTCGCTGTTGAAGTTTCTCCCCACTTACTTACGTCAATCTCTGACTAATTTATTATGTTGGACATAAGAAAAGGCATTTTCATGCTTGTTTGTGTGTTGTTGTTGTTGTTGTTGTTGTTGTCGTCGTCGTTTTTCATGTAGAATACAGCAATTTCATCATATCATAGCGGCTATAGTTGGTGAATGATACGTATGGTATTTGCGCCATAGGTCTCAGATCTGATATGAACGTAGTACGTAAGGTTTAAAAGGGTCCGAAAAATGAATATTGTTATAAATTATGCTGAGTGCGGAAAAGTGATGTCTTCCCACAGCTCATTGAATCCTGGAGGATTTGTGAACACCTGTGTGTGATGTGAACATTTGCAGTTTGGTACTTAAGAGGAAATGACCGGATTTCAGTGTCGAGAGAACAGTGGAAATTATCTTATACTGTGAAATCCTGTTGTTTACCCGCACCAGTTCATGTAAAAATTAAATTGTGAATACATTGCTTGAGAGCCGTTAAAAAGCGATCCTTACATGAATCCTGATTTTGACAATTATGGACTTTCTCTCAGTGACAGTTTTACCAGGTGACACAATAGTCCTAAAGTTTGATAACCGATTAAAACATAGGGACAGAAATATAGCTACATTGGGCATATATCCATGTTGTTCATCGAATAAAAGCCTATTCTGAATTAATTGTATAATATATCTTTTATAACCTTTCGATAAGGACGACCAAAGTGATCATTATAAACATTCTCTAAACTGATTTTGTAAGGTTAAGATTATCTTGGCCCCACGGTAAATAATTGCTCTTCTTTTTAATTGTTGGCTCTTTCGATCACATGAAGTCATCAACAATTTTGTATGTAGCCCGTCAAAAAAATCTCCTGATCAAAAATAGTATCAGGAGTTTTAAAATTTCTTTATTTTTCTTGCTAAGAAAGCTAGGGAATCACTATATCTTTCCAAAATTGAATCTTCTTTTTGGGTTTTTGTTTTCATTGCTGAAATGATGGGAATTTTTACGATGAGTAAAGTAAAAGCTTTCAAAATTGAATTTTGATGTTGCGTGATAGATTTATTCTCTTTCCCGAGATGGACACGGCGATGACGAGTGACGGCTGTCGATGGCCGGACGGCGCGGACGGACCACAGGACCACCAATCCATCACACTGTCCTACATGCCCAAGGAAATCCTCCTACACATCTTCAGATTCCTCAGCATTAACGAGCGACTGATGGCGGCCGGTGTGTGTAGACAGTGGCGACAACTCATCTTCTCCAGCGCCCGCCTGTGGGGCACCAAACAGCTCAAACTCAAATGCAGCCGCCAGTCCTACCAGAGTCGCCGCTCCATCTTCTTCGCCCGCCGCTTGGGTCATCATTTGTGCAAGCTTACCGTCCACTGCGAGCACCCCAGCAACCACCAGTGTAAATACATGGCCATGTGTTTTCGAAAGCTCATCGGGAACCTGCGCTTGAAAAAGCCGGCCTTGACCTCTCTGAAGGTCATGGATCTGCGGCTGGAAGGCGCCAGCCACGTCATCATTACACAGGTGAAGATCGCACTGACCCGCTTGCTGGAGTCGCTCTCCAACCTGAAAAGTTTTCAAATGTCTGCTGCCCACTGGCCACCGGAAGAAGGTGCCGTTGTCATGGAGATGCTGCTGAAGGCGTCCCGGAACTCGCTGAAGACGCTGCAGATCGACGGCTTCTTTGTGCCCCGCTATGTCCCTGTGAACATTGACCGCTTCGCCGGGGGACTCACTGCTCTGACACGGCTGACCAAGCTGGCCATTGACTACTTCTATCTAACCGCGGATATCGTGATGGCTTTAGCCGACTCGCGGCGGGGACAGATGAAAAAGCTCAAATTGTTGGCTTCAGAAATCAGCCCTAACATGCGGTGCATCCCCAGGCTGGCTTGGCAACACTTGGTGAGGACGGAGAGAAAGAGGAAGAGAGAGAGAGAGAGAGTGAAAAAGAGAGAGAAAAAGTGAGAAAATCGAAAGGGCGAAAAGAGAGAGAAAGAGAATAGAAGAGGAAGACAGAGAGAATGCCAGGGAGAGAGAGAGAGAGAGAGAGGAGAAACAAGAGAGAAAGAGAGGGACAGAGAGGGGGAAGGGGGAGAAGAGTAGGAAGAACTCTATAGATATCTTTAACACCAGAACTGACAAGATTTGAAAGCAGAAATGACATTACACGAAGATGATACAATGCACTAGACAGCCATCAACACGCTACAGAGAAATGTTATTGCAATATGCGTACATTACAACAGCATAGCTGCTTTGTAACATTTTGGCTTACCTCTAACTCGATCGAAAACGTATTTCAACTCTTAGACTCAATATGAAGAGGTGGCACATCTGCCATGATACAATAATGAAAGTAAACGAGAAAATCGATGAAAATACAACGCTTTACCGGCAAGATTCGACCCCATTTTTCTTCCCTTTGCCACTCAATTTACCGTCCAAGTAACCAATAGCAAACCTACATAATTTTGCAATCAGCCGAATTTGGCCAAACCCTCGCCTAATCTGGCACACGCGACAGGGGGGAAACTCGGTTGTTATTAGCTTCCAGTTTCTCACCTAAAGGCATCTCCGGATTTTTTTTTTCTTTTCCCTTTCCCTGCCAAAGTGACTGGGAGGCCAAATGTAACAATGTCTCCTGCTTAATGTGAGCTAATGAAGTCTTCTACATGGACCTGTTTTTTTTATTCCACCCGGGAATTTGGAAGATTATTTTGCCTTTCCTAAGAGATCTGACCTTTCCTGCTCAACCGAGGAACAGCAATAAGCGACATCAGCATAGAAAAAACAAATCAGCACTGCGGGCATGTCTTGTCATTAATTCCATTAAGTTTCTCTTATGTGTCTTACAATTGCAGAATAGCAAAGGTCAATGTTTTCAAGGAATAACAGCTTCAACCATAAAAACCACTACAACAACAACAAACAAAACAAAACTAAACAAAACAACAACAACAACAACAACAATAACAACAACAACAACAACAACAACAAAAGAATATCAATCAAGTCCTTTCACAGCAGTGAAAAAACTGTTAACAGTTTTCAGAATTTACACATTTTTGGTTTCTTTTTCTCTTTTTTTTTTTTTTTTTTTGACGGGTTATTTCAGATTTGTTGTTGTTGTTGTTGATGTTTGAAACCCTGCCGTGATTGGAGATAACAAATGCAAATAACGGAAAAAAACCAGAAGGGTCATTAAAATTTCTTGTAAAAATAAAAAACAAGAAAGAAGACAGGAAATGCTATCCTTCCATTATCTTTTTTAATTTAATATCCAAGCGTCACTACAGATTGTTATCATTTAAAGATAAAGAACCACAATATACAAATAAATCATAACTTTTAGTTTTGGAGAAAGAAGAACAGTTACTTTAACAAAATAAGTTTAACATTTAAAGGCACAAACGGACCTGACATTGGACTATGGACATGTAAAGAGACGGCAGCGATACTGTCAGACTTTCAGACCCAATTTCTGTTGGCATATCGAAATAAAAAGAACCTGATGACTGGGGCTAATATTTTTTTTTCTCTTAATCATAAACGTGTTCTTTCATCAACGTCTTCAATTTTATGGTTTGTACTGCCACTGAGCATGTTGATAGCTCTGTTTAAAAAAATGAAAAAGAAGGGGGTGGGGCGGGGGAAGGGGGGGGGGGGGCGGAGAGATGGGCGAACAAGTATGTGTAATACTGATCTTGAGTGTATGTGTATTTAGTTCATGTGTTGAGTATGTACGCTTCTGTGATGTGTGAATTATGTGGGTATGACAATGTGTGCTTAGAGAAATCATCAATGTGTGTCAGATTTTGTGATTTCTGAGAGTAAGACTTTGCTGATTTCTGAAATAAGCGGCTGTTTATGGACGGTAGGTGTCTGTCCCCGGTTGTGTGTGTGTGTGAGTGTATGTGTATGTGTGTGTGTGTGTGAGCGTGTGAGTGCGTGAGGTTATGAGATAGTCGGGACATCCTGCTCTCCAGAGCTGCCATCACAGAGCGAGAGAAAAACGCTCGCAAGGCAGGTCTGACATGGGGCGATAACCCGTTTACACAGCCATGTCTTGAGGTGTTGAAAGTGCTCGCCCCTGAGTGCAGGAGACATGACGTCACCACCAGTCATTGAATCCCGAGGATTTGCGGGGGCTGATATTGTCTGTCTCACCTTCCTGGTGGAAGCAGCAACTCTGTGCTGTTTGCCTTTTTATGCGGTAGATTCCCTCATTGTCTATCTGTTTGTCTGTCTGTCTATCTTTCTGTCTATCTGTCTGCCTGTCTGCCTCCCCGTCTGTTTGTCTTTTTGTCTACATGAATATCCGTCTGTCTGTCGGCCTGTCTGTATGTCTGTCTTGCAGTCTGAGTATGTATACCGTTAAAGTTTTTTTTTTCACACACTCAGAATGAAAACATGGGGTCAGTCAGTACGAGAATGATGCTGATCAATGTTCTGAGAGGAACAGCCAGACAGCCGTCAGCGGTGGAAATCTTCTCTTTCCTTACCACCCAAATCCGAATATTACTTGTTTTATCTATCCTTCGTGCACGCTCTGGAATGTTCATCACCTAGGAAAGCGCAATATCCTCTTCTTTGTTGAAAAGTGCATCTATTTCAATTCTTGTTTTTTTGTGTTGTTTTGTTTTTGTTATCACTTAGCACTGGGCCAAATGACTCCGATTTCAACATAGATAATCCTAACATATCAGTCTTAGAGATCAACTTTAAGGGTTGGCTATAACAATGGAAAAATGACTCCACTAAGCAAGATTGGAAGAAAAATTACCTTTTGTGAATGTCAGGTCTTTACATATCCCCTGTTCCCTCAGAGACAATCCATTTATTTAACATCCTTCCCAGTGCTTTAAATTACGAAAAAAAAAAAAAAACACTCAGTAACAATACCAATACTAAACAGACGATGGAAATAAAGTGCGAACACAAATGGCTGCAGAAATGTGCAATGGGCTGCAATTTTTTTTTAAAGTAACAATAAAACCTGTGGAGGCTAGAATTTGTCTCCAGACAAAACGAGGATGAAACAGGTCTATAGATGTTACAGATGGAGGCGACAAGGGCCCGAGAAATAATCTACGGGATTGTAGCGCAGATGAAGACTACGATTACTGCCGCCAGTGGACGCGATCTCCATACAATCATGGGCTTGTTCTGTTATATATCTGGACAGTTTTTGATTACTGGCTATCTGATGTGACAAAGCACAGGGATGCATCAAGCCGATTCCCCTTTTTCGTCCCAGATGGGTTTTACGAGATAGTTAAGTTATTCTGAGGAGAGCGGATTTTTCATGAACTTCTTTCAAGATGAGAGTAGCTGTAAAAAAGAAAAGTCATTGTTTTCCTCATTAAGCACAGAGGGAACAGAATGTTTGCTAAATCTCAATAATGTTGCCATTGAAGAGAATTGCTTATAGTTGTAGAGTATTTTAGCTGTCGCAAGATCCCAAAGATTTTGTATGCTTAAAACTGGCCTTTTATTTTTTCTCATTGGAACTGCTGTTGTTCAACATACCAAATAGTTATGTTGTCTTGGGAGAACTATTTCATCGGTCTCATTACGTTTTATTTTGTGACACTATGCTGCCTTAATATGGAATCTGAGTTTCTTGTACTACAGGACACAATAGTAGTCCTAGAAACGAATAAGTAGCTAGACCGGAATAGCAGGCCAAAAAAAAGTTCTATGTAGAAAATGAACAGGAATGACAGACTTTAATTTTTGAGTTTTAACTTTTTGTCCCCGGAGTTGATTTCCATTAGAATTTTGGAGAAATCACTTTACTCTCATTAAGTCTCTGACAGAAGAGATAACTTTCGTTAAAATTACTGTCACAAAAAATATCTATTTCTGTCTGTCGGAAACTCTGTGTTTCTGGGTGTGGAAATTCAATTTTAAGTGTGTGATTTTGTTTAAGAGCTTAAGCATGTCTCTCTTGGGCCCTTAAACTCTTGCCATGCCACGGAGTCTTAAGCTAGTCAGAGGGCTAAACTTGGCTACTACAACTGTCAAGAGAAAACAGGGATAGGGATGTCTGGCATTTTGGACTATTGTCTTTAACACGCAGACAACCACAGAATATTCCCAAAAGGTTCTGGAAGCGACATGTTCAAACTCATTTCAGCTGGTAAAGTTTCCAATTTGAGCTTACAAGTGCTAAAATTGCAAACTTTGACAATGTCATCCTGACCTGGTTTTGCCCTCACTTGTGGGCAGGGTTAATTGGCCAACAGACAGATAGACAGACATGCAGACAGATAGACAGACAGACAAATTGGCAGGCAAACGGATATGGACGTGGCTTAAGTTGAACCCGAGTTTGCAATTTTAGCTGCCAGACTAGTTCGTTATCTGAGGAAATTCGGCGTGTAGAAATGAGACACACCGAAATCTCATTTGGACGCTGGCAAAAGGATTTGACTGGGAATGCCTGCCTTGGTGTAATGCTTGATAGAGACGGACCAAGCTCAGTCTCAGGTGTTGTCCAACCGTAGACCGAGTTCAAAGCTCGCTCAGTCACTTGGTAGGAACTTGAAGCCCGTTATTCAGTGCATGCTTGGTTGATGCTCCAAGCTGGCTCATTGGTATCTATTTGTTGGTGCAACTGCAAACGTGGCCTGAATCAACCTTTGCCAATCATTAGATGCTGTCTGACATAATGACATGATCTCGTAAGCTCGCTCGTGCCTCAAGTGTCGGTACAATCAATGCCAGACCTGGACACAGTACCTGCTGATAATGCTTTAAATGCCCACGTGGCTGAATAGAATATACACAGTTCAGTTCTCTTAATAAGCGATTTTAATTGAAACATTCAAGATTTCATTGGATTTTGCAGGACTGAATTCATTTCTAGATAAACTGAAGTTTGCTGGCTTTGACATTCTGAGCTGAGTCCATTTTTGATAACTTACCCGATGTAAGCACAAAATGAGCATGCAGCAAATGGACTAAAAGATAATAGGACCAAACCTGTGAAATACTTCAAAACAACTTAACATTTCAATCAGACGCATGGTACATTAAAACAAAGAAAAATTCTTGTTAAACTATATATTCGACGAACAATCGTTTGTGGTTTCAACACGAGAATATCTTTATTCTTTAGCTGTCAGACGCAACGAACTTTATATTTAAAGAATTGTTCTAACAGAAACAGTAAGAACAAGTGACAGGATTCCTATTAGAATATGAGAGATCATTTGACAGAGAACATGAGACAGCTTGCTGGCCATCTAAGGTCTTGAAGATCGTGCCTCTACTGTTTGTTGTTTGTATTTGTTGTTTGATATGTCGCGCTAACGGTGCACTCCTGGTCAATGTTATGGCCGGAATATGACATGCTGTGTATGTGTAAAACCTTCAAATGCAGATTGTCTCCCTTGCCAATAAATGCCACCATTCTTGGAGGTCTTGGAGAAATTGGGGTGGGGCAGACGACAGACATTTATTAGTCAGACAATAGACGATAGACAGACAGCCTTTCTCTCTCAATGCAGTGTCACAGCTAACACTTTTAACGTGTGCATGAGCAAAAGTCCCAAACCCATTTCTGGATTTTCGAGTTGAATTAGCGGAGTCTTTCTTTTTTTTCATTGTGTCCATACGTTGTTAAAAATGTTCTTGTTTTGTTTTTCTCTGAACGTCAGGATATTTATTCAGCACGAAAAAAAAAAAATCATTACCTGTTATCTCTAGTTCTAACATAGCTGTAAGTAAAATGTTTTCAAATCCTATCTGTGACCTTTTCAACTGGAAAGATATCCGCTATCTTATTCCCATTATGCTACTTAATCCCTCAGGGTGGACATACATGCTATCTGTCAATCTAAAGGAAGAAAAGTTACAACTGCTTTGAAAGGAAATTTCTGCTACAGATCCTTTTCCGTTATGTCAGTATCTTCCTTCAGAGGAAAAATTCCAGAGCTGTTCCAAGCCTTCCAATCTTAGGCTACAGAAAAAAAAAATGTCCTGACTATTTCAAGTTTTCCGATGTTAGGCTACAGAAGAAAAATGTCATAGCTATTCTGAGCCTTTCGATGTTAGGCTACAAAAGTAACATTTCATAGCTTTTTCAAGCACAGCTGTTACACCACTGTCACTCCCACGGGAAGATCCCAGACTTATTGCAGACATAATGTAACTGTAATGTAATACAGTTACATTATGATATCAGTCATGCTCCCCAAGGACTGCGTTCTGACTGCCACCCTCAACAGTTCTTTTTGGGGGCCATCGTTTACTGATGTCTTGGCGAAGACTCGAACGACATCACTTTCCCCCTCAATGTGCCACACAGTCCGTTTAATAGTGGTAAGCGTTTAATAATGCAAAGATGCCTGACAGATGGTAATACCAACCCGCTGGGTAGCGCTTGGAGCGATAGCATCCCATGGCGTATACAGCTCGCCTGTCAGAGACACTGAAATGGGAAAATCTCTGTATGCGGGTTTATGTGTCACTGGCAAATGACAGATTTAGTTTATGAATAATTGGCAGTTACTGTTTTGCTGTCATGAGTGATGTACTTGAGGAAAGGCTCTGACAGACAACCAAACAACAACTGCATAGAAACAATTATGAACACTAAAAATGGCAACCACAACATATGCGACACCAACACCAACAATTGACACAAATACCCTCATCTCACTCACACAAAACCAGATGCTGTCCGAAATGGTATGAGATCTTTTTCCTTGGAACCCCATAACGCGGTTTGTTCTTCATTTTTACATGTGGATATTCATGAGTTGCAAAGTATGGTTAACAATTTTTACCGCAATGCAATGCTTTGATTTAATAGCAGATTTCACGCCGTCTCCTCTGCATTGTGCTTAGGGATGGTATTATTTTCTTGGAGAATTGCATGCGTGCTTGGCCGAAAGGATCTCTGTGGCATGACATCTCAGTCCTTTTTTGTTTTGTTTTGGTTTGTTTCTGTAGAGATTTAACCCGTTATCTTTGGACGATTATTTAAGCTGGAACAGTTATCCATGGAGCGAAATGGTCAATTTATCTCAGTAAGCGGACTGAATGAACTTCTCTGCTCCGGAAACGGAGACGTACAGGCAATGATGAACATGTTGAGTGGAAAGATGTACAACTGCGATGAGAGACATGGTATAAAGGATCACTTGACAATTTTGAAGTAGAAATTTATATTTACACCTTGTCCAAATCAATGAATAGATGAAAACAGCGATGTTTTCCTCCACAAAACAAAGAAGTAAATCACATCTTGAATCAGTACCAATAGTGAATCGTATATTTCACCCCCCCCCCCCCCTCCCCCTTGCCCATCGCACCCATCACCTTTACTCTTTGCCCTAAATGTCGGTTATTTGTCTGTGTGTGTGTGTGTATTGCAGACTTACGCCTGCCCCGCTATGAAAGTTGAGTTTTGCATCAAGGGCTTTGTGATCTCGCCTTCTCGCTCCATCCCGACCATACTGGATCCAGCCATGCGCATCTCCATGATCCGCCTCTCCATTGGCTCCCAGTTTACCTTCATGGACACGCCCAGATTGAACATGGCGGCCGTTCTGCACCATATCACTGCTAATTTCAGGTAGAAATAACATACAAACAGGCTAATGTCTATCCCAGCACTCACACAGTTTAACGGCTGGAGAAGCAACTGCGTAACTTTTTATTTTCTGTGTAACTCAGTGTGTCATAATGGTCAGGGTACGCTATCGCTCAGCAGAATATTATGATCTTTAAATTTTACAAGAATCAGCATCTCAGTTTCTGAACACATGTCATCACTTTCCACTTTTCCTGAATTGTTATGAATGCCGGATTTGTATATGACGGCATCTCGGAAGATTCCTGGGCGTGAAAAGATAAAATGTACACTATAGCCATCCAGGATGCACATCAAGCTTGTGCCACCTATTTGTATCTGAAGCTGGGACTACTGCTACTACTGTGACCCAGCTATTGAATATCCACCCATTCATCCTGGAAATTAATCAAATCTAATGTACTTTTCCCTCACATCCCTAGGGTGACCTCTCAGCTGAGTTATATAACTGCGCGTATTTAATTCGATCCTGATACTTTTTTTTTTTTGAACAAAATGAAACGGTTGGCGGAAATAAACAAAGGGGGGAGGGCGTGGCGTGGGGATAAATCGAAGAGTACCACTTTTCTAGAAGCCCTAGTAAATCATTCATCAGAGATGTTAGCAGTTCATATAAGTAGTCTCTGCCAAATTATACCCAAACACAACCTATGGCAAGTGGTTTATTTGATCATCGGAGTATAAGAAGTACTGAAATAATGTCCTAGACTATTCTAGTTTTTTTTTTTTTTTTTAGAACAATCAATTTCCATTCATATCTCTGTTCCACTGAAGCTTCCCAGGAATTCAGAAATTAGAGGTTTTCAAAGACTGTTGCCCCTAGCCAAATATTACTAGATAGGAGAAGTAGACAAAATGTGTATGCTTAGAAAACAGCCTGGCAGTAAAGGGGAACTTTTAGATCCATGCTTGCAGAAAGTACAGACAAACTGAATATTCTTTAGATGTTCTTGTTCTTTTGTAGTATTTGTGTAGAAATAAATTTTGAGACATGGTATAGGGGTGGGGGGGGGGGGGGGGGGGGGGGGGGGGGGGGGGGGGGGGGGGGGGGGGGGGGGGGGGGGGGGGGGGGGG
>JBCEWB010089449.1:0-12523 GCA_039654565.1 Peronia peronii
CACACACACACACACACACACACACACACACACACACACACACACACACACACACACACACACACACACACGCATACCCACATTTCAAGGTCGTGGTCCACAGGTTTAGTCCTGAACCTTAACAATCCCACCTAAAACGATCACAGGGAACAGCTGCTGTTGTCCAAAGCAATAGTTTGAATCAACAACTTCAACAGGTTAAACTTCGGTTTTTATTCCGTACGTATAATTGGGCATGTGTGATTTTCCCTCTGATTTCAGTCAAACTTTGTCGTACACGTCCTTTCAACAGTCCCAAAGTCTGGATGCTGGAACAAAACACCCGGTGACAGCATGATAGCAGTAACTCAGAATGTTTGAGACAAACAGAGAAATGCATGTGCACACAATACAACAAACATAAAAATGTCCAGCTTTGGCAGTGATTTGCCTTAAACAATGCATTCTCACAGTATGTACAGATGTACTTTGTTGGTGTGTACATAGTTAACATACTACGAATACATACTCTTGACTACAATTGTGTTCAGTCTTGATGGACCAAAATACCTAGAAATAATAGCGAAATAATAGTTGATTTTCACAATAATGTTACTGTCCTAATTTAACAGCACTGTTTGTTTACTGTCAAACAACAACAACAACAACAACAACAAAACAACTGTTTACACCACAGGTCATTTGATAAAAGATTATACAGGCAACTATATTGAGTTAATAATAATATACAACTCCATTAGGGCATTTCATTGACATTATCTGATAGCTCTCATGTTCTGGAATACTATGAGACATCAGTTGTATTTTGACATCACTCTGACTTATGGCATTATCGCAGGGCAAGACCACAACAACACACCGTCAGTTTGTATGACTGTATGCTGTGTGGCTGACTAATTGCTAACACATCTGTTCTATACCATAACCCTGCCGAGTCCTGATAAAGCAAAACACAGTAATAGCACAAAGCAGGGGGTGTTTGATCTTAGCACTAAGCTTAGAAATACAAAACTGTACAAACAATTACAAGTACAATCACCATGGGATGAACACAATTGGTGGTAAGTCTTGACGGGAACCAAATAAGATGGCAGTAAATACGTAACAGAATACAATCTGGATAATTTCACTTAGGCGAAGAAATGCAGGACCTTTGAAAAAAAATAACGATCTTAGTTACGTGTCACTGCCTTTGTAGAAATTTGCAATCCAACCCTTGAAAGCCAAACTGTATCTGTTTATTTGTGTTGGGGTTAAACGGTACATGAGCACGATCACGGTTATCTTGTGTCAAACACAGTAAGATATGTTTACACGTCAAGAAGAAGAGAGGAAAGAGAGCGGGACAGAAGACAGAAGCAAAGAGAGAGCGAGAGAGAGAGAGAGAGAGAGAGAGAAAAGATGTCACCTTTGGAACATCGAAGATGGCATTCCATGGGAGATATCCCACCGATGGCCGGCTGTCACCATCTGCAGATAAGAGCAAAGAACTACTTATATACCCCGGGCCCCGCGAGGGGTCGAAAAGTCTTTGGTGCCAAATGTATGAAAACTGAATTTACGCTATGCCAGCACTCAAGATCACCTCTTCTCAAAGCATTAGCATTGGCGCTGAGACATTTCGGCTTTCATGGCTCGAGATGTGCATGATATGAGGGAAAATAAAATTGCCATGAACACAAGCAGTGCAGACTCTTAAGCTAATGAAAAAATTACTCACTTTGAGCTCACATTGGCACAGAAACAGGTGAAAACCGTACTATCATAGCCACGACTGATAGTCT
This sequence comes from Peronia peronii, assembly GCA_039654565.1. Classification (NCBI taxonomy): domain Eukaryota; kingdom Metazoa; phylum Mollusca; class Gastropoda; order Systellommatophora; family Onchidiidae; genus Peronia; species Peronia peronii. The sequence continues at coordinate 1,785 of JBCEWB010089449.1, forward strand.
TAATACTCATTAATTCACCACTTGCCACCGCTAAGAAGGCTGGAATTTTGTCATGTAGGCAGATGTAGCCAAAACAAACGAACAAACAAACAAATAAAATGAGCAGTGGAACGCATTTCGTCCATAATAGATTCCTCACCCCACTCCCCTTCCTTTTTTCGTGTGTCATATTTAAAAGCGTAACTTTGTGCCGTCCATCTTCACTGAGTCTAGTTTCCTCAACACTAAAACGCAGGACATGTAATTAAATGATAATAATAACAACAATAATAATAAATAAACAAATAAATAAATAAAAGATCCCGTTTTTTTAAAAAATATTAATATGATGACTTTCACGCCTCAAAAGTGCAAGCAAGAATGTTCACTGAAGATGTCATGGAGGTTGTTCAAACGACATGTACACAAGATCTACTAACATGACAATGACGACAAATATTACCAATTGAGGTGTGTATGCGTGTTTGTGTGTGGGGAAGGGGGGGGGGGGAGAAGAGAGAGAAGGATCGACTCATCTGTTGATCTGTTGAAAAGAAAGTAATAGAGCATCAGGATCGGTTGAATGAAAAAATCGACGCACCCAACTTCAACTAATGTGAACTGGAATGTAGATTTCGGCAGAGAAATCGAAACAGGCCAGCACTTTCTATCTGACACTAAAAGGGTTAAAACAAACATCCGTTGTTTTTTTTTAAACCTTAATCTGAGCCGTGGTCTTGCTTATCTTTGAGAAGGTTCTCAAATTACCTATTTCAAGTCCTTTGTGGATCAAAGTTGGGCGACAGCTTTGTAAAATGGCGTTTGATTTCTGAAGGGGATACAGATTAATAAAGTATCAACTGTCTGTCCGCTTTTCTGTGGGGAGGGAGAGCTTCACATTACAAAACATCCATACTGGTGCTGCTGTTAACCGTAACAATACGGTTCTGCAACAAGCTATGAACTATATAGGGCATTTCAGCTCGACAAAAATCTTATCTTTCAATCAACGTTGCGTCCATAGTGAGTATAAGGCACAATATGTGACAATATGTGCGCGTGTGTGTGTGTGAGAGAGAGAGAGAGAGAAAGGCGTGTCGACAGAGAGAGAGAAAGAGAGAGAAAGAAAGAGACAGTGAGAGAGCAGTGAAAGAGGAGAGAGAATGAAAAAAAAGAACAGAAGAAGAAAAAAGAGAAAGAAAGAATGAAAGAAAGAAAAAGAGAGTCGGGGCATAAATTCAGATCCACTATAAAATGGGGTAAAAAATTGGCATCGCCTTCCAAAATTATGATGTTACACAATAGACATGAACTGACATTTTAGGTCTACTTGAAAAAAGCAATACACAACAACAATAATAATAACAATAACAATGATAAAAAAAAAATCCAACGCTTTTTGGAACGATAAAGTCAGACATCAAGTTTGAATATGATAAGGAGCAAGTTACAATTAAATTACGCATGTAACAAATAGAGCACGACAAAGTTCAACATGTGCCATGGGTGACAATATCATAATCAGCAGTTTTCATTCAATGGTTCTGTCAATGAGGTATTTCCAGGTCGGTTACATGCCCGAAATGAACATTGGTACTATGCCCTCTTCTGACAGAACATCGGATATGCGTATCTAGGTCAAATTAGATTTTTGTCAGACTGAAATTCCTGATGGGCGGACACATCTTTAGTGCTTGATCTGGTGTCGATATCTTGAAAACATAAGGATTGTATAAACTTTTTTTCATATACGAATTCTTATTCAGTGAATAACAGATTAAAACGGTTTTTCAGGTCTCACATGAAATTTTGTTTTCTGCATTTACGACGTTGTCATACGAGGATAGATCGTTCACACGCGGGTTTGCCTATACAGTGTGGACACATGTCTGAATGCTCACCATTCGCTAAGAGCTGCCTGCCATAGGCAGAACATAAGGTTTCACGGCAAACCGCGACAAACGCCATTTTTGAAAATTTTGAGTTATACCCCCTCAATACCGGGAATGGTGATAGTGCTATATGGTAAGGATTTCCCTTTTCACCAAACGCGACTTATCCTTCCCGAAAGTCTTCTGAAAATTCTAGTTCTTAATGATAAATTACTAACTACTGGAGAACAAACTGTCATTTTTCTCTGAACGGCGATTTTGGATATGTCTCATTTTGCTCCAAAACCCTTCATGTACACACATCAGCGTGTGAGCCAGAAGTCCCCAGTCATGTGACCGATCTCGAAATACCCCGAAACAGGACCAGGCTCTGTATTTGGCAAGGGGCGAAAACATTAACCACACTCAAAATCCATTGTAGAGAGAAGGACACAGTAAAACAAAACTGTGCAGTCACACTACCCAGTGCTGGCGTCCAGTAACAAACACAACCAGTGCAAGGAATGAACTTTTACAACATTTGTTCTTTGACAAATGGAGCTACAAGATACCATTACGATCGACTGCATTTAACAATGAAAACATGTTATAAAATCTACATCAATGTGTATGGTATCATGTATTTGACGATAACGAAAAGACAATGCAATGTATAATTACAATACATATGTAGGGGTGCGCATAAGAAACACTGCAGTCGCACTGTATTTACTCGACAATTAACTAAGCCTAATGACACTGAAACGAGTTGATATTCACATTTAAATAGTGAACTTAAGTAACATTAGTCACTGAATGCTTACATTCTCAATCAATAATAATTGTATGAGGACGCTGCTAAACAGGGTAATTATGTAATACATAAAATGCATTCATTTGTACTCAAAAAATTACAAGCGTAAGGTCACTTATTGACATCCTTACATAATATAACAAAATCAACCCACATGCTGACAATGGCAAAAACGTGATATATTTTGTATGCGCGGCTACACCAGAGAAACCAACATGTGCGCTTTGTTTCTATTAATATGAAAGAGATAATTTCACACGCATACAGTTTTACATTCATATCCAAGTCCTGTTTTGTAGGGAGAGAATGGAGAGTCAAAACAGAAATAACACAAAACAGATGGCAAGGTCTGCGGGGAGATAACAAACAGTGAGCACTGACACTGAACACAACTGACTCAAACCGAGAAACACAGAACAATATCATCAGGTACGTTATTTGATGGAGAAAGTTAAGATAGAGTGACTGCACAATGTAATACTTAAATGAAAGGTGTGGTTACAAGCAGTAAAGACTTGTAGGGATAAAACTGTGACTGAAACAGAGAAACATACAGCAAATATCAACAGATAAAGAAATCTTAGACAGAGAAGCTACACAAAGTAATAACTGGTATTATGACCGTTATGGTTACAAGCAGTGATCATCTACAAAACAAAGGTGGTGCAAATCTAAAAACACAAGATAAAATCAGCAGAGGTATTATCCGATAAACAAAGCTGATTATCGTAAGAACACAATGCCAAGCATATGAAGGAGACTGTAAAGCCTTCTTCAAACAACCAGTAACAACAATAATAGCATGCACCATGACAAGTACTCAAATATACATCCCAAAAGATTATTAAACTTTGTCACACGAAGTGGTCAAACAGATGGATTATTTCATATGAACAACCACACAACAACTTGAGCTGTGAGTCGATCAATCGACCCAAGAACAGAATCCATCCAAGACTTGACAATGCTTGACTTGTTGTAAGTCCGTGTGAATGCCCAATACTGTGGCCAGGACTTCAAATGTCCTTCACTGTACCTCATCGTGTCCTCTAATATACATCAGAGTGTGCTCTGGTATACCGCAAAAGAGTCTTTCATTACAGGTGCATGGTCCGCTGACATTTCAGCAAGTCCTCACTTATACCTCAATGTATCCTCTATTATAGTTACATTTCAAAGTGTCCTACATTATACCTTCAATGGCTTCAGACAAGTCTAGCACTTTTTATACCCTCGCACACCTCAAGTTCATCTTGCAATGTCCTCTATTTTACCTCAGCTGGGCCCTCTAATTTGCTACATCTCAACGTATCTTGTATACATCAAGATATTCTTTGGTTTCTTCAAGATATCCAGGTGGATACCAGCGATCCAGATCCAATCACGGCACATCCTCCGGCCCTCCATCCACATCCGCAGGATCATCTATGGATACCTCGGATGTATTGGAATCCACTGGCCATCCACCCTTTTCCACGTCAGCATCCAACTGCCTTGCAGCTTCCATCTGACGAGTCAAAGAAAACATGAGAATACGTGGATACATCCGGCAAACTGTTATCAACATGCAAAACAAAGTACATATTATAAACAGGCTCTCTGGGGAAAAAAAATTATATCCCCTATTTACTTAACATCCTTGAATGCAAAATAAGGTTAACTTCCTAAAACACTAGTGCTGTTTGAACGAACTTATTATGTCTCCTTAACGCGTTCCAATATGCACAAGATCCCGTTGAATGTGATCCCCAGTCTCAAGCTGACCAAGCTACCGCTGTCACTGAAAGAAATTTCGCGAAGGACTAGCCTCTGGAGTTCTGCAGTTTCTGAGGCACTCGCGCCGGGAAACAAAGGACCTCTTTTTTGGTACGTGATGCTGAGTTGGGAAGTTACGTGGTACATGTCATCGAGATAACCACCATCAAGGAGGTTGAAAGACGTAATATACCCAAAAGACATATCAATATCTCAAATGTAGAGCTTAAGCGAATGTGATTTGCCACAGTTAACCCCCCCCCCCCCCCCCAAGATCCAAATTTCTGGAGAAACAAACCTTCTTCCTCCTCTTTTCCCTTGACTCCCTATCTCTTTCCCGTCATCCTGTAACTTTCTTACGCAACTTTTTCGTGTGTGTTTTGTGTTAAAATTACTTATATAATACGTCAGCACCACCTCCAACACATTAGTGTATCATAGTGCAGAACAAACATACTACATCATCCATTAGAGACTAAGCATACATATTTTTTTTTTTTCGAATGAAACCGAGGGAAATCACACAAGGGTACTAAATCTACAATTTAGAGTTTCTTCATACGATCGATGTGCTTTTTTTTTATTTAGATCTTCAGATGTAAACTCAGACATCGCCCTCAGACCTGCTCTATTAAATAAATTTTTTGCTTCTTTTATGCTCATCAAGTGCTGTTAGGTAAAACGAAATGCCGGTCGTAGAATGCTCTAGCTGGTGCACCACATGCTGCGTGATCTGTCTGTATCTCTTGCTGGAATTTTCAGAGTTTCTATATCCATAATACATATTAAATCAAATTCAATTTTTCAGAATCGATTTATCGTTTGCTATCTGACATTTTGAATCTCTCATTGGTACCACCCTCCCACCCACTCTCTGCTCCTGAAAAGGACTAGCATTGTGCGTTTAAATCTTAAACTGTTAGGGCAATGAGGAATTAGATACTAATCAATATTCAGGGCCTGAATCAAAATAGGCACGCTGATTTTTAGTTTAAGTAAAACTTAGACATGATGCCCACCGTACAAGCTGAATCAGACATTTATTATTTAAGGGAAAAAAAAGTTCACCTCAGCTTCCACCTCCAGGATTTCAGCCTCATCCTCCAGTTCTTGGTGCTCCTCATCATACTTCTCTACCAGAGCGGCAATCAGCCGGCATCGGTCTGAACCGCAGTTACAGGGAACAGGATGGTCAGTGGAAGCGTCTGAGTCCTCTCCAGAGTCACCATTCATCTCGTCCTCTTCATCTTCTTCATCCTCCTCTTCATCTCCTCCGGGATCGTTTTCATCCACCAGCGCCACCGTGATTCTGTAGTGACGCTTGTTGCCGGGATCCTGCGCCATTTTGACCCGGCAGCACAGGTTTATGCCCTTTTCTACTAGTATGGTTCTGGGCAGGAAAATGACAGTCTGTTTCCAGTGCGTGGGAAGGTCGGACGGTCCCGTTTTGAGGGTCACTACAGTAACACTACCATTGCCGGATCTTGTCGAACTTTCCGCTGTTTTTCCTGTCACTGGACTGTCTCCTTCTCCCGATTTCATGAACATTTGTTCACTGTTAACATTAGAAGTGTTGGATTGATGCGCCAATTCTGACTGAATTATTCCTTCTTTACTGGACGGACTACACCCATCGCCAGCGACACCCACTTTAGCTCCCGTCACAACGGGCTGATCAACTCGAAATTCCACATCGAACCAGGCAGCCAGTCCAAAGACTTTGGAATCTTGAGTCATGGGAAATTTCACCAACGTGGAAAATCGTGCCACGTCATCTACCGTGACGGTTTTGAGATCTAAATTTAGAACTGGCTGTGGCGTGGCTCGCATTATGTCCGGACTCAGCGTTTTGATCAGCGGTTTGCTGACTTCTTCCATGTTTAGACGTGAAGCGATGGGTGAGAAGTCAAAGCCGTAGATATTGCTCCACTCGTCGGCACGGTCTTGGAAATGGTCGCTCAGATCAACGGGGGCCAGGTAGATTGTGGCGTGGGAGGGGGCCAAAACGCCCCCGGGGGCTAGAAATCGATCCCGTGCCAGGATGATGGAATCCAGCATTGATTCGTGCAGCAAATAGAACCCCATCCACTCGGAAACGATGACGTCCACCCGCTCGTATCCCTCTGGCAGCGTCACTTCCTCCACCGTGCTGTGGATGACCTCGATGACTTCTTGCAGCTGATTCTCCTCCACAATCTCTTGGCACAAGGCCGACACATCGCTGGCCTCCACGGCAAACACTTTCCTGGCGCCGGCTGGATGATGCAGGGATTCGTTGTTGGTACGGGGAGTTTGAAAGGGGGTGGGGGATCAAATTGGCATGGGAGTGGCCGGGGTGGGGAGGGGGGGGGGAGGAGGTGAGGGTAATTATTTTAGGGGAGGGCGAGGGGGGCAACAGAAATAAAGAAATCAAGCCTGACCTACAGCCATAAACAACATTAAAAAAAAAGAAATTTTAAAAAAGGCGAAAAAAAAAAAAAAAAAGGAAAAAGAAAAAGAAAATAGAACAGAAACACACGAGCAAATACATTTAAAGAAAATACATTGTACATAGTGAGCCGACCAAAGACACGTGTGCCACACAGCTGAACGGTCACTAGTACTCCCTAATGTTTTACATGGTTACATGTCGCTAAGTGCTAATGGTTCATGTACTAAGTAATCAGTTCAGGTTAAATAATAATAATAATACAAAATACACAAATAAAAAGAAGTTTTTGCTCATACTCCTTTGTGTTTTGGATAATATAAAAAAGAAAAAAAATAGAATTTGGAACTCCTTGCATTTAAAAAAAAAAAATGAAAGACTTGTAAATATGGCAGAAATAAAATAATTTAGAAAATGGATTCAGTTTCATATGCAGGCACGCCTAAGGAATAAAAAGACCCCAGGATTTACCTCAGCCAATCCTCAACTGCTTTACACCTTTAGTTTTCCCCATTTAAACACGAACGAGTTAAGGGAATACAAACTGACAGGCTCAGCTCTCGCAGTGACTTACTTTGTCTTTACTCAGCCGTCAAACGGACAAGCTTACGATATGCATCAATATCACAGCCAGCTACATACAATATAGACAATAGATAAATATTGTCCATGACCAAATGCGTTCAAAAATATCATTTCATGTTGGACAACAAACACACACAATACAAGCCGGTTTCCTTTGTTCAAACTAAAGAAATCAATAATATGTAACATGAATACAAGGCAAAAGTTTGCGTTTGTAACGACGAGAACTGGTATTGAGTGTTCCTTTCAACGAGAGTAGAGCCAGCGTAGTAAAGAAGGGGAAAATCACGTTTGCGCTCTTTGCTTGAAATATATACCACGAAAAATTCCGAAAATTTTAAAGTATAAGGAACAGGATTCCCTCTTACAATATTTATGAGTCTTCCAAGATTTTTGTTCTTCTTTACACCGCTTGCTCAACATCACTTCTGTTCGGCACAGGGAAGTAATGGGGCTGATATTAAAAAAAACAAAAAAACAAAAGCATGTACTGTTGCTCCTAAAAAGACTAAATAAAACTAAATGGCAAAGTATGGTAACTATACACAATACTACTTGTCACAAAATCGCTTGCAACTGCTCGTGTGGAACAATAAACAAAAAGCCACTGAAGCAGTTCAAAGAACAACAAACGATCTGTGCCCTGAAAACTTCCGTGTCCAGAGAAGAGCCACTCAGTTCTGAGAGCTCTCATGTAACACGGTGCCGTGAACAAAATCCGTTTTGGTTTTGTTTTGTTGTTGTTGTTGTTGTTTTTAATGTGGCGATGTAAAAGGGTGTGTTTTAACCCTTAGAGTGCCAGATGAGACTACACTGCTGCAAACTGCTGTTTCTATAATGACAATTATTCATGTTAAAAAATGACAGGTCATAGGTGTAGTGAGCAATATAAAATAAACATAAAGATATTGCATTGTATTGTATTGTACTGTATTTTACTATATTATGCTGCACTGTACTGTACTGTATATTGAATAATATTGTATTGTATTTTAGTGTAACGCATCGTACTGTAAAGTATTATATCGTAGTGTATTATACTTGTAGTGTATTTTACTATGTTGTACTGCACTCAACTAAACTGTACTGTATTGTATGTTGTTTGGGAAAATCGAATAATCTAAATACAACGACGTTGGGTACATGGATAATTTGACTCCTTCTACGAATGTGAAAAGATGTACCACAACAGACAGGCCAATATCTGAACTGAGAAAGTGAAGAACGCAGTGTTTAGTCAAAGGTGATTAGGTTAGTCTTCAGTCATCAGCATCCAGAGTAGCGGGGTCACTGACCGACCTGTTGTTGGCTGGCTCCTCTCCCGAACTGGTTCAGTTTTTCCATTGCAGTCAATATTGTTCCTCTCTTCTTCTTTTTTTTTTTTCTAAAGCCTTTCAGTCCTAAGGAAGTAGAACTATGGCTCCTCTGTGACGGCAAATTATAACATCACCACCATAACCATATAACTTGACAGGCGTGCGGAGATCCCCCAGGGGAAGCCGCATGTTTATTGCACTTACATCCGTCTTTTTAGTTTTGCTCTACAATATCTGATTATCCAAATTTATGTACACATTAAATTTTGATATGCCTTTCATAACTTCAGCATTATATTTTTTATATAGATGTACTCTGATCAGCCTTTTGACGTGTAAATGTACCCACCGTGCTAGGTACAATATAGCCGTAGTCGTGCTGATGTGCCGTTAAATCCCAACACAACAACAACCCTCTGTGGCGAGGCCTTTATCACGAAAGTGTCAAAGGACAGATCAAACTTTCCATCTGAGTATTTGTTTGTTTGTTTGTGTTGGGGTTTAACGGCACATCAGCACGAGCGCGGCGGGCGGGCTATATTGTGCCAAACACGATAAAATATAAAGAAGAGAGGTAAGAGAGCGGGCCAGAAGACAGGAGCAAGGACAGAGAGTGAGAGAGAGAGAGAGAGAGAGAGAAAGAGAGAGAGAGAGAGAGAGAAGAGATGCCACCCCTGGAACGTCGAGGATGGCATTCCATAGGAGATATCCCACCGATGGCGGGTTTTCACCGCCTGCAGGTGGGAGTAGAGACGCCTATTTATATACTCCCCGCGGGAGACCATCTGAATGACTCTCTAAATAACGTATAATAGTCAAAATTTTAATGTACACTCTTGATTTTGCCATCTAGACCTAACCTGTCATTTCATGTGTGCGAATACATAGTTCTGAGTGTGGTTGGTCATGTGGTTTGAAGCTAACTGCCGAATAATTACACTGAAAAAAAACAACAGAAACTAGAGATGAGATGCTATTGATATATGTTCGGTATCTCAAGACCTCGGCCGTTTCACAAACGGATCCGCAGAACCATCATTCAGCATTAAATTGAGACGGTAGGGCTAGACTAGAAGTATGTAACAAGATCCAATGAAATTGATAAAACTGATTTACAGGGAACAATAGGTGGGAAGGGAAAAAAAAAGGTGGACAGAAGAAAAGATAGATGGACAACGTCCAGGAATGGGCAAAGAGAACAACCTGCGGAGACCCGGGCTATGGTCCACAACCACGACGGATGGGAGAAGATTAGTGCGTATGCGTAACTCCTCAAGAAACACCCTGATGACTGAGTTAAAAACTAGAGTTAATCATCATCCTGTACATCATTTGGGTACATTTTTGCAAGGTACGCCAACCTTTGCATTAATTGACAAAAAATAAATCCAAAAGGGAACAAAGAAAAAAAACGAGTGAATGACTGCTCGTTCAAATAGTCACTGGGAAGACAAGACTTCAGAACCGATAATTTGTTAAATACCTTGATCTATGTGAATCTGAACGAAAAACGACATCAATAACAAATGCGTTACGTTTCACTGATTGACTGATGAGTTTACACCTTCAGGTACATCTCACCAGTGCCGAAGACAGCATTATGCAGGCAATCTGTCAACCTGACACAACTCATTAAACTGTAGATCTATACACTGTCCCTTTTACACTGTCCCTGAATACCTAGTCATTCATCTCCGCCCTGGCGAAAAAAGCAAAAGCCAAAACAAAAACAAACAAAAAAAAAAAAGACAGAAAGAAAGACAGAGAGAAAGAAAGAAAGAGACAGACAGATAGAGAGTGAATGAGTGAGTGAGAGAGAGAGAGAGTAAATGAGTTCAGAGAGAGAGAGGGAGAGAGAGAGAGAAAGGGAAGACGCAGGAAGGACTTTATCTAATAATAATAGAGACCATCTGTATAGCGCTTATCCCCGCACAGTACAGGCTCTAAGCGCTTTACAATCTATTATTACCCCGACAGACCCAAAGAAGACA
>JBCEWB010089471.1:0-12521 GCA_039654565.1 Peronia peronii
AGGAGCGGGGTAGGAGAGAGAGGAAGGAGGAGTGGGGGAGGAGAGAGAGGAATGAGGAGCGGGGTAGGAGAGAGAGGAATGAGGAGCGGGGTAGGAGAGAGAGGAATGAGAAGCGGGGTAGGAGAGAGAGGAATGAGGAGCGGGGAAGGAGAGAGAGGAATGAGGAGCGGGGTAGGAGAAAGGAATGAGGAGCGGGGTAGGAGAGAGAGGAATAAGGACAATTTTGCAGTGCTGACAGTGGCCTCACGATTTAGAATGATCTATTAAAAATATACAGATACATACACACACACACACACACACACACACATACCACTGATTTGATGAGAAGTTTTGAAAGAGAACATATTTTTACAATTAAAAACATTATTTGAAGAGATTGGGGTTTTGTATGTGTGTGTGTGTGTATTGTGTGTATGAGTGAGTGAACGAGACAGAGAAAGAGAGAGAAACAGACAGTCAGACAGACCAACAGGTAGACAGAATGGAAGAAAGAGACAAAGAAAAAGAAACAGAGTGAGAGAGAAAGAGATATTTAAAATGGGACCAATATTAAATCATAATAATCAAAATAAATAAATAAATAAGACAAGCTCTTTCCCTCGTAGCGACTTTCTGACACAGTGTCAGAGCGAGAACGAGAGAGAAAGAGAGAGAGAGAGAGAGAGAGAGCGAGAGAGAGAGAAAGAGACAGGGGAGAGTGAGAAGGGAGAGAGGAGAGTTCGGTTCATTTATTTGGGCATTTCAGGGCCCAATGGGAGCTATCTCAGCCATAGAGAAAAGAGGGCGAAACGATTTTAAATTATTATATGGGCTTATGTTGTTTAGTTGGTTTTTTTTTTCTTACGAATTCAATTCAGCTGACGAATGCAAATTTTTGCTTTCCGAGGTTGTTCCCAGCTGTTAACAGAGATTTTGCATTAGCACAGTGTATATTTACAGAAATTTCATCAGTTCTTGCAATCTCGAGGTGTCCTCGAGATGAACGGATCAAAATCTGGTCCTCTTTTATAACACCATCCTTTCACTTTTAATACATAAAATGTTATCAAAACAATGATCTCTGATTAGTGTGGCTGCTGTAATTCTACGCTGTAAAAAGGTACCCCCTTTGAATTTACAATCAACTTCCCGTGCACTTCAGCTACATTTCGATTTCGCGCCGATCTGACGGACATTTCATAGCAACTTGCCCGCTAAGTTTATTGTGATGTGGAAGGGAGGGGAGAGGGTGTTAGGATGAAACGCCGTATTCGGTTGCAAGAGAGATAATCATAAACCACCTGATAAGACTGTGGAACTCACTGTGGCACGAATTATTATTATTATTATTTTCGTAGCTTCTATACATTACATGACGATACCGATCATATTTATCTATAAACATCCATGTACCTATTTGATCAAAGTTGCAACACCTGTTACATTATTATGCCTGCACGTGACCCTTGACCTCAGATTATTGTATTTTTATATGATACATTTTCAGTTTGGAAACAAGTGGGAAAAAGCCGTTGTTTGTCTTTGCATTCTTTTTCTAAACATCAGAGAAGTCAGGAAATAGTAACTGCTTTGGTAAAGATCAGGCGTGTTGGTAAATCAGACGCCTAGGTCGCTTGGGCCATTTAGAAAAACTACAGGTAAATATTGGTGAAGTAACTTGATCGCTCTCGCGGCCCTGGAGAGCTGATTACGAAAGATCTATTACGAACTGAATGAAATTGTGCTCCAAAACTGGGTTTTCATGAGCAACTGTTACTATTGTTATCATGTTCAATGATGATAAGACAAGACAGGGAAAACGGATCTTTTTATTTCCCATGATCTATTCTGTTTCTTGATTTAGCTCTGTACGATCTGGTTAATGCTATTCCACTGTCTGTTGGGACGCCTTCTCTCCTCCCTCCCCTTTCTGTCTCTGTCTCTGTCTCTCCCGATCCCCAATCTAATTATGCGTCGTCCATATTCCCATGGCAGATCTATGATGGCCAAACAAAATTGAGATGCGCGTTTCCTGAGCGTATGTGCAAAAGGACAGAATGCCCTGCGGATAAGTGTATGTTTTGTCCTATTTTCTTCTTCTCCTTTTTTTCTCTTTTTCCTCTAGACACCTAATACTCTTCTCTCTTCATTGAGTTATTTAAACGTCCAGCAGGGGGCGTCAAATCTTGTTTGTTTCTCTTGCTTTCTTTCCCTTTTTTCTCTTTCTCCCTTCTTTCTTCATCTCTTTCCTTCTCCTTTGATCTGTTTGCAGATTGACTCACTGCATAGTTTGCCTCTCTGTGCAATCTATTTGTCCCATCAATTAATCTCTATCGATGTCGCTGTGACATTTTTTCATTTTACTTTATTTCCGACAAATCACATCTTTATCTGTTAAGTCTTTGTTATTTTCTGTATGCTACTCCCTCCCCCCGAAATCGCCGACTCTGGTATGAGTATTGTTGACTGTATTGATGTCCATATTACAAACAGACAGGAAACTATTGAGGCTGATTCACCGAGAGTGATTTTGTTAACGACAGTTAAATGAAGAGATGGTCAAAAAAAAAAAGGTCACGTCCTTGCATGGATGCTTAAAGGATGCATCATTGGGCTGAACATAATGTTATGTTATGCCCTCTCATGGCTTGATAGTGACTGGGCTGCACTAACAGCCACAGATTTCGAATTACAGCCAGACCTTACCTGCTGTTACCTGACTATTTATCTAGGAACGATGACAAAATAAAAGTCTTGGCGAAAATGAATCGAGATAACCTCCACCAGAAAGTTGAAAGACGTTTAGAGAACGTAACGAAAATAAACAAATAAATCATCAACAACGATGTCTAAGGACAAACATGATATAATTAGCATTGGAGTGAATTTAGCCGATATACCATCCAAAACACTTCTGGCTCGAGACAAAAATACCGCAGTGCAGCTGACATAATTATATGCACTTATACGGAGATCAAATAAGACATGTAAAGATTTTTGTTCTCCTGTTCTTTTCTCTCCTTTCTGCCCTCTCTCCTCCCAATTTATTTCTCATATCTTCATTTCTTTCATTCTCATTATTACTCCCACCCACACCAACCAATACATTCTCTCTCTCAATTTCTGCATTGAGTTTCCATTTCTCTTGTCAATTTTTTCCCTAAATCCATATTCTATATAATTTCGCACCAAAGAGATTATGGACAGCAGAAACAACCAAGACAAAAACAAGCAAACAAACTAACAATCAAACGCTCTAACATCGACATTTACCACGAAGAACTGATTCAGGACTTAGCAATGGAAGAAAAGGGATGGGAAACGATGACTACCGCATTATGTTCAAAGGCTGATCACAGGAACACCTGCATCATGTAACGACGGTGATCACACGGCCTCAGAGATCGAAAGTCTTAGCGCGGAGACGGCGGAAATTTGTTGCTTCGAACTGGATGACTATAGCAAGCATAAATAATCTGACACTGGGATCCTAGAGAGAAGTTTTGAAGATTGCTGATGTTGTTTGTAGGCGTAATATAGGCTTTCTTCTTTAACTCGACAAGTGTCCAGGGGCCTAGCTAGTCAGATATACGCCCAACATATTTTGCAGTTAAAATATACATCTCATTTTTAAACAGCATATCAACCTATCTTAGCTCATTCAGTGCTGAGTACATACAGGGAAATTTCCACCGTTTACTTAGCAGTTTCATGACACACAAACAGTTTAAGACTCGTTTGCTTTTACAAAATTTATTCTGCACTATACTTTAACGGACATTGTGTTTCATGTAAACTGAAGATTTCTTCATTATTGAGCCTAAAATGTGTGGTCGTATGAGAATTCATAGAATTCTCGTCCAAAGCACAGGTTGAATTAATTAGCTCAACAGCTCTCCAGTGTCAGAAAATGATGAAAGTTATTTTATCCAGCTTTACTTCCGGGGTTTCGAAATCAAGCATCGCCAATCTTGAAGTTTGGTCTATCATCATATCTGATCTTTAGGAACTATTTTCTTGACGTCTTTGTTGAAGATAATGCTAGGACATATCACTGCATATTCCTTTCGTGGTGGGGCATAGCGGAGGGAACCACTTAAAAATGTTGTGGCAAACCGGAGGTATACTATAGATCAGTATTACAGTTTGCATCATTGGTCTAAAAGTCGTGGATATCTTAACATAAAAAAAGCCGAATGTGATATACGTCATGAAATATTGATATACTCATGTATTTTCACATGTAATCAGCAAAGTTCATACACAATTTCTTTAATCTCTTACAAGCTAAATATCAAATACTGTTCAAGTTTTGACATTGGTCAACCCCGTAGATATATCAATGACTTATTCATCATTAATTAGGAACTGAAATTTATTAATATACCGAACGGCATTTCAATGTAATAATATGGTATACATCTTATATTAGATCAAGGCAGATATTTTCTTTTTTTTTTCTAAATGTGATTATAATAACAATATCCACTTTTAGAAATCCTAACAGTTTTTACCGAGATGATGCGAATTAGTCACATGGGACCGGAGCAAATTCTAAAACAAAATCATAAAATGTGCTTTGAAAAACGTTGAATTTTCTTATCCGTAGAAGTAGAACATCTGTACTGACTGAATATTGTCTGCATTAAAAGTCGGTGTTTTTCTAAATTATCTTTTCATACAAAACACCGAGTATGGTCGTAGCTTTTAACATTTTTCCTTCTATCTCTTTCTATATTTTTTCTACATTTAGCTTTTGTTTGTTTTTGTTTCCTTCACTTTTTGAAGATATTTTTAAACATTCTTCAAATATGTTACCCTAACTCTTAATGAGTTAAATATTGTGCTCGGGCTGGGTGGGAAAAACAAACCAGGTTTTATGGCGTTTATTTTACAGATTTTTCTGCAAATCCAACAAGAGCCTTTATTTTGAGAAATTACAAAAATAAGGGATTATTTTTATATCATGTGTTCTCATCTTATCAGTGTCTTCTTTACGCTATATGATTCTCTGAATAGAGAGAGTAAGCCTGTTTTTGTCCCATCCAATACATCAGAGTAGATTTTCTATCTTCTGTCGAATTTTCGAGTGCGCCGATATAATTTTCCTGCTTTCCTTTCTTTATTTTTTGTTAATTTGTTTGTTTCTTTCTTTTTGTCTTTCTTTCTATCAGTCTTCCATTCTTTCTTTCTCTCTTTCCTTCTCTTTTTTCTTTTCGTTTTCCTGTCTTTTTCTCTATTTCTTCTTTCTTTTTTCTTCTTTCCTTTCTTTCTTATTTCTCTTCGTCTCTTTCGTTCTTTCTTTCCCACTTTCTTTCTTTCTTTTTGTTCTCGTTCTACATTTATCTCGGTTTCCTTCTTTCGTTCTCTTTTTCTCTCTTCTTCTTTCTTAATTAATTCTATTTCTTTCTCTCTCTTTTTCTCTATTTATTTCTGAATATTTTTGTTTGTTTAATGTTCACCTTTCGTGTCCATATTTCGCGTATCTTCCTCCTGTCACTTTCTTCATATCCCCAAAATCTTCTCCACTCTTTCTCTCATTTTCCGGCCCCATTTCTCCAGCACTGCAATTATATCTTTTTTAATTTTCTCCCGTTCTTTCCATCCAATTTTCTCCCCAGACCTTACCGATGAGAAAACAGGCGTCCAGAGAAACCAGCAAAAATCTATGTCCAGTCGACAGGAACCGGACATCCGAGCGTCGGCACAAGTGATAAATTTGCGCCTGCGCACTTGTTTACCTTCAACTCGTGGACAGCCTAACAACCGGAAAATGCCGGAAACGAGGGCTCTGATTACAGACCTCGCGCCCGGCTCGCATGTGGTGGGTAGCCGCCCTTTTCGGGCTGGTTGCTGGCCAGTCTTTGGATCGTATTTATGCCTTTCGCTCATGTTCTAGGAGGCCTTTGGAAAACGAACCACACGGTAAAATTACTCCGTTTTTATTGAATGCTTACCATTACAAACTGGTATCTGTTATGCACTTAAAGCTCCCCCCCCCCTCCCCCCCTCTCTCTCTCTCACTCCCTCTCATCATTTTTTTTTATTTTTTAAACACAGACACCCTTATTATTATTATTATTATTATTGTAAATTTTGACGTAAAGGGCAATTAAAAGTTATGTTTAGAAATAACAGAGTTTTCTTTTCATTTGACTCCTTTTCATCATGTTTGATTTTCCCGGGAGTGTTACACATGTTATTATTATTTATCTATGTTCTTGCTTTCGATTTAGAATGGCCAATGTGCTGGCAAACTGCCTTAACCATAGCACTGTCAAAGGGGCCAATCCCGTCAAAGACTTGTCCATCAGATTCTGCTTTGGACGGTCTGTTACTTCAGAGCCCGAATACAATATATGTATTCATCTGTTATTTTGATAATCTAAATTTTGAAACAAAGCAAAAATCTCCGGCGAGACTGCCGTCGGCAGAGGTCCGAAAGGCGGAATAGAACGCAACCTGACAAAACAAAAACAAACAGTTAAACAAACAAACAAACAAAAAGAACAGCAAACACAAGCGATGAAGATTCAAACACTGAAAGTGAAAAACAGGCGATGAAAGAACAAAATAAAACAAACATTTTTATAAAACCAAGAACAGCAAAAGTCCAAATACATATACATTCACCCTCACCCTCCTCCCCATCCTCACCCAACACACACTTTCTTGTTAACAAGACAAAGACGTTTTGGCATTCAAATGTGCCAGAAAACGATCGCTCCAAAATCAAACTATTAGCCTCTGGCCCGCATCTTGAGACTGATCATTAGTCAAAAGCATCAGATAACATCCAAAACCGGAGTGAGAAGCGATTACGATTATCTCAAGCAGTACCAGTCTCAAGGACGTAAACATCTGTTGCATGAACCATGGGGACAACTGAGCTATCGTGCCATGACGAAGCACCTTTTCCCTTCAAAACTGTCCGGAGAAAATGGCGCTTTAATTTTGCAGTGAACGAGTGTGTGCCAGCGGATGGAAGAGCTAAACTTAGGCCCAGCCAGAGTTTTTTTTTTTTTTTTTCAGCCAGACCCGGGATAATATACAACATTCCAGCCCAAGTTAGTCGCTTAGTTTCACTTAGGCTGAGTAGGTTTACCAAAGATTTCAAAAACGAGTGAGAATACAATGATATTGTGTGTTGTCTTTCAGTTTATGGAAAGTTATATATTATAAATGACTAGTAATAGTTGATGAAATAAGGGAATACATTGTCACAATACTTCAGACTACTCCTCTCGTTGTTTGAATGTTTATTTGTATTAAGATTTAACGGCAACTCAGAACGATCACGGCCATATTGCGCCTAGCATGATTGAATGCGTTCACGAGTGAAAAGATATAAGAATTGGACGATCAAAATTGAAATGGTAAACAATTGCAAAGATACGTGCAAACATGAGCTCCGCTGTGCGGCCCCTGCATGTTTATAATAAGCTCCTCACATTTTCACATGACGATTTAGATTCTCGAGTGATAGGCCCGTCTGGCATTTGAAGTGCAGCATAGTTTGTGGCTTCGTTTTCTCTTCACCCCCCAACTAAACCGTGCAATGCTCGCTCTAATATTAATTGTCATTATCACTTCCTTTAAGAGAATTATTGCCCAGAACGCTAAAAGGGATCAATAATCCGGTTCTAATGATGTTGAGAAAAAAACATACCCACAATTTAAATCAAATGAAACAAAAACAAAACGGAGCAAAACAAGATGTAATAAAAACAACGAAGAAAAGGCTGTGCCGGAACGTTTCTCTCTCTGAGTGTAGTCCCTAAATGTTAATGATTACAGTACACCTCTCACCTGTCATGGTTTGTTTCAGCTCTAAATGATAAGGATGCACCAAAACCCGCATTTGAAGACGAAGAAAAACAACGATTAATAATGAAAGTTTGTGTCAATGAACCTACTTTCATTGGTTTCGGACTTCCATACAAAGAAAAATCAAATGAAATATTAATGAAAAAAATTGGGTGTGAACTGCTTTTTTGTTTAATGTAGCAATTCTGAAAATGAAAGAACGTTTATTTGCTGTCTCATCAGAGTTTACTGTTCATATTGATCTGTTAAGCCTTTTGAGTTCGAGCATTTTTGTGGATTGTGGGCTAAATATATATTCATTATAATTATTGTTATATTATCATAAATAATATTCTGGGAGGCATAGAATCTGCAGTCTTATTTAAATGAAGTTAAGATTTTTTCAGCTTCGTCTGTTTTTTTTTTTTCTTTCTCCTTTTTTTTCTTCCTTTTTATTTATTTTTTTGTTGTTGTTTTTCTTACAAATCTTAATATATAAGACCTGTAGTAAAGTGCGGTAGAAGCTTTTTTGTTTGTTTGTTTGTTTCTGTTTTCTCTCTAAGTTTATTTGATTTCATTTTTTCTTTGCAGGTGACAAAAACGTGCAGGAAGACAGCTCGCTTTGGATCTGCGCGCAGATGTCGAATGTTGCCTTGGCTTCCCGTACCGCTGTACTCACACTCTTCAAGGTACCCGCAGCCTCACGCACTCTCAGAGAGTAACCGGAGAAAGGGCATTGACTGACTTCGTGTATGTTTGTCTGTCAGCGGGACTGGGTGTTTGTTTCTTTGTGCTGATTGTTGTAGTGTTATTTTGTTTTTTTGTCCACCTTTTCGCGGCTCCCGCCCCAGATCTGAAGATCTTAACTTATATTCACACCTTTCTGGCACATTATCGACAGGATGAGAAATGGCATAAGTGGTCCCACTTATTCCTTGGAATTGAAGTACTTCACGTCTCATATCTTAATACCTCACTTTGTTCACAACTTATTGATCAACTGTCGACAGCATCAGAAATAGTATGGATGATCCCAGTTTGGAGTCGAGATACATTCTGGCTAGACTGTAAAATTTTATCTTAATCATAGTTTCTCTGATAAGTTAAAAAAAAAGCGAGCAAACATAAGATTTTTCAGATCTTCATTTATGAACTACTGTATATCAGTTCCACAAAAAAATAATCACAATCATACCCACTTTTTATGTCTCATTTTATCTATAAAATATCACAAAGAAAATATCAGAAAATACTGTGTGTTATTCCATTTATTATATGGAAGGGATAAACTTTATGTCCCACATTGTAAGATCCTATCTTGTTCACAGATTTGGGGTCTTGATTAGACTTGAGGTGAACTATAGAATGGGTGATTCTGCTTGTTATTTAGAACTGACAATCGTTGCATGTCCACATCTTAAGATCTTACTCCGTTCACTTCTTCCTTCAGAAGCTATGATTAGATATGAAATAGTGTGAGTCACTGGTAATATTTGGAATCGGGATCTTAACACGTCCATATTTCAACTTTGAGAGTGTCAAAAGAAACGGCTGAAGTTCTGTGTATTCCATTTATGACGTTTATTAAGTTTCAAAAATGACATTTTTACGCCTGCAGTCACGGACTTGCTATTGAAGTGGATGTTATTTGAAGAGCACTTCACAAAATGCAAAATAAATAAATATATGAAATATTGTCTTTCAAGAAATCAGACTTTTGACATTTCTAAGGTTAAAATCTTAACTTGTCCACGCCTTTGTGATATTTTATCGATAAAATAAAAAAGTAAGAAGAATACATTATTGTGGTTATTTTTTTGGAACTGATAAAGGCCTACTTTATACTCCCTGATCTGAAAATCTTCTTTGTTTATTCCTATGGATGATTCTCGGTATTATTTGGAATTGAGATCTCTCATACTATTGCCTATGAATTCAGAAACAAAGATCTTATGTATCATTTCGGAATAAAACTTCTCATATAGCGAAAAAGGGAAATGATGAGAACACTTTCTAGCTCCAGAAACGCATCTTTTTTCTCAGGGCAACTATCACTACCATCATCGTAAACATCATCTCTTCATCATCATCATTTAGAGAAGTGTCTTCAGTTTCAAAATATATACAGAATGGTAACCACTTGAATAAACAACAAAATCTATAAGAATTAAACATTTTGAAATTGATGAAGGGTCAAATTTTCGATGTTAATTTGCTCTGTGCCAGGACATCATCATCATCATCATCATCATCATCATCATCATCATCATCACCATTATCATCAACAAGTATCAACAATCCTATGGTTTTCATCAAAACCATCAGTTCTACGAGTTTATCCCATCGCAGTATTCAAATAAATAAATAAAATTAAAAAAAAAAAGATCTTGAAAACAAATTTGATAACTAATAAGTTGTATGGGGAATAGCTGAAATGTGTTGAAATACATTAGCACTAGTGGTCTGATGCAGATGGCTACATTACATTAAATAGCATAGACGAGAGACCTGTTGACAAATTCCTTGTTATCACGCAACGTACTGTTCTCGTTCAGGTTAGACTTGAACCGTGCCTATTGATTTCAGGATGAAACCCGTAATATATGCGAGTTCAAGAAAAGCAACGACTACAAATAATAACACAATAATATCAACGATCATAGCAAAACAACACTACAACAGCAATTTCGAACTGAAGAATAACAACAAGCATTACATCTATACGTATAACAACAAGGATTACAAAACAACAAGGATAATAACAATATCCATAAAATTAATAACAAAGACCAGATATGAGTGAAAACATCAACTGTACCGTTTACAATAACTGATGTGATACTTCTTCAAACGTAAGGTGAAATAAACCAATCTGTTTTTTATTTAATCAATTCCCATGTAGATTCAAGTACCTAACTAAACTATGCCCATGTACTTCTAAAATATATTTTCATATTCATTATGTATTTTTGTCATTTATTTTGGCTAACCTCCCCTGTGCAAGGGCTGGGCGTTGGATCAAACTTATGAATCATAAGCTCACCTGCTGTAATCGCTTCCTATGAGTTATGTTTTTGTTCTTTTAAATAAGGGGGGTTTCTGGATGCAATCCTATCTGAAGTCAATTTTTAAAGTCAATATTCTTTTTATCTTTCCTCCCATCCTCTGAAGTTTCTGCTCATGTCAACAAACACGTGCGCTGCTCAGAGGCGTGTGTTGTCACACCCAATTTCCTCATCAATATAGGAACACCTGCGACTTCTTTGAACGTTCAAATCTTGGAATCTGCCCTTTCTTATCCTCTTCAAAACTCTATTCTTAGTATTATGTTATCGTTCTCCTCCATCCTGTTTTCCACCTACTCATTATCATCATCGTGTTCAGTACTGTCATTTAGAAAAACATAAAACAAAAACACAATTTAATGAAAATAGTATACTCACATTATCGAATAAGAGGGAAAAAAAATAATCAGCGCCAATTTTTCTCAATCATCCGTTGTCTTTTCGTCATGCCAACACAAAATCATCATTATCATTTACAGAAATTAAATATCTTCAAACAGAGAGACTGCGGTTACTAAATAAACACTAGTATTCTATTTTAAGAATGAAATATATTTATCTTTCAAAGATGAAAACAACGATAACAACAACAACAAATTAAATACCAAATTGAATCTACGTTAAGATAACATCACCATCATCATCATTACCGTCGCCATCATCATCACCATCATCGTCATCATCAGCATCATCCAACAGAAATGCCTCGAATTTCACAACAGAGGATATAAGCCGCTAAACGATCTCACTACATTTGTGTAAGCAAGCAATATATTATATATATATTTTACAGAATAATTAGGCTGAACATACTGGGAGCACCAACGGTTTGAAACCTATATGACACCTGGGAAGGGCTAAGAGAACAACAAAGCATAAGACCAATACGTAGGATACTGTGGTATAGGACTATGATACAAAGATACAAGTACATGTTTTCTCCACTGATCAATGGAAAGTTTTTTTTTTAGCATAACAAATTCGTAATTAGTGTAGTACACTTTTCGAAAATTAAGAATAAAGTAGTCTCTAGATAGACTTTTCACGAGCTTTTTCTTTCGGTTTCCATTGTCATCATCGTCGTCATCATTTTATAAATATGTCTTAAAATTAAGACGACTGTCTACCGGTAACTAATCAAATACATTAAAAAAAAACCCAAACCAAACCAAACCAAACAAAACAAAAAAGCAACAACCTCAACAACAACAAAACAATATGAAGAATTTGGTATTCAGTTTATTAAGCAAACTGATATCACTGGCCTAATTTTTTAACCCAATTGGCTCTTCGTCAGAGCAATAAGAAAATATATAAAATGTAAATAGGTATTGCTGTACACGAAAGAAAATGTTAATCAAATGATTTCCCCATTGTTTAGGAGAGGTTTTCAAATATGTTTGAAAAGGAAACAAAGAAGTACATTTTTAGAGCAATTAGAATTTCACACCTTTTGATTTACAAGGGTCAAATTAAGTGAATATATGTAAGATTTTTATGTCGTCAGTCTTTTTTATTCGTTTGGCGTATATAACTTTTTCACCACCACCACCACCACCACCACCACCACCACCACCACCACCACCACCACCACCATCATCATCATCATCATCATCATCATCATCATCACCATCATCATCATCATCATCATCATCATCATCATCATCA
>JBCEWB010089481.1:0-12521 GCA_039654565.1 Peronia peronii
TTCGTAGCTGTCCACGCCCGCACTGCCAAAGTTTCGCTCAGTCTCCCTTCTGATGAGGGAGCTGCCCCGGTACACCGTCTTTTTTATCTCCCTCTCTCTATCTTTATTTCTTTTTCTCTCTCTCTCTTTCTCATCGTTTCTATCTCTCTGTCTCTGTCGTTCTGCCTGTTTCTCCCTCTATTTCTCTGTCTCTGACTTTCTGTCGCTCTCTTTTGCTTTCTTTCTCTCTGTCTGTCTCGCTGTCTCTGTCATTCTCTCTGTCTTTCTATCTTTCCCTCTCTCTTTATCTCTCTGTTTCCGTCTCTCTTTGTCTCTCTGCCTGCTGTCTCTGTGTCCTTGTCTCTCTCTCTCTCTGTCTCTCTCTCAGTCTTTGTTTTCTGGCCATCTATCTCACTGTCTATCTTCCTTTGTCTCTGCTTCTATCTTTCTCTCTCGTTGCCTTCCTTAATCCTTACTTAAAAAAAAAAAACTAACAAAAACTAAACCGAAACGGCAAAAATTAGCTATAGGCTGTTCGCTTTTGTTTTGAATTAAATAAGTCTAATGGAAAATCATTCATAGTCTGGCAATATTTATTACAAAAATAATTAAAAACATGAGCTTAATTGTCTTTCTTATTATTTTTTTAAATTCACAACACCAGGATATGTTTTAGCCCATATCAAATATTTCTTGCATATCTGTTTTATTTGGTTCGCAAAGTGAAAAAACTACCATAGAAAAGTATATTTCTGATCTGATGGTTTCAGCTATCAATGCTTGTGAAAGCAATCCCTGTGAGCACATCTGCACTAATGAAGGAACGTCGTTCACTTGCAGCTGTAGAGAGGGATATGAAGTTAGCGAGACGGACAGCACCAAGTGTGAAGGTTTGTCTGGTTTTGTTTCATCGTGCACCAGGAATTTTTGATATACCCATATAGATCTTTATCCACATAGACATACAGAGAGGTTCACAGGCAGAAAAATCAAACAGACACGCTTTGTTTTGTTTGTGCTAGGGTTTAACGGCACATCAACACCATCACGGCTATATTCTGCCAAACAACGGTAAAATACGTTCACACGTCAAGAAGAAGAAAGGAAAGAGCGCGACAGAAGACAGGAGCAAGGAGAGGGAGAAGAGATATCACCCCTGGAACGTCGAAATGGCATTCCACGGAAGATGCCCCACCGATGGCGGCCTTTCACCGCTGCAGGTGGGGACAAAGAATCTACTTATATACCCCGGGCCCCTGCGGGGGGGGGGGGGAAACAGATACGCACCTAGAAACATAAATAGATGGAAGGGAGGGCAAACATTCCGTTAGGAAAGACATTACAATATGTTAGTAAGAAGGCAATTAGGAAGACAGGTAACTAGAAAAAGGAATAGACAGAAAGGTCTTCTCTTGTGTACGTATGATAATAAATTAACTTGTATTTTCAACTGCCCCAGATATTGACGAGTGCGAGGGCACAGTGTGTGAGCACATCTGCACCAACTCACCAGGAAGTTATGAGTGCTCGTGCAGAGAGGGTTACGTGCCGAGCGCAAATGCGCCGGCTGCCTGTGAAGGTAAGTATCAAGATATCAGGTTTGATGATGTTGACGGTAAATATAATGAGTTACTTTGACCATCACTCACCTTATTTCCCTCCGCCAAGTATAAAAAGCTGTAAAACAAGCATTGAAACGAATGGGAAAAATCGCCTTTTCACTCATTATTTGAAACATCACTGACAGAAAATTGTGAAAAATATACCATGTGCTGAAAATATGTTTTGTTCTCTTTTGTTCGTAAGTTTTTTCGTCTTGCATTTGAATAATTGGAGCAAAATAAGTTATTTTGTTCCCTCTTTGCAATACTTGTATGATACCATTAGTAATTGGTAAAGGAAAGTATAACTTAACTGGCTGGAAAATAAATGGCCCATTGTTGTTTTGCGGCCATCAGAAAGTCTTTCTATTATTGGTTGTTTTGTATGCTTTACGTGAACGCCTTTGATGGTAGCATAATGATTTTTGTAGCTGGTTTTATGAGCACGTTTTAAGAAAGGGTTCCAAATCGGATAAAGGTATCAAATGCTTTTATACTGATTTCATTTTGGCAGATAGTAGACATATTCCTCCCAAGGCGTGATTTTGACTTCCATTTAATAACTTTATTCGCATGAAAAGCTTTTAGAAATCTGTTTTTCAGGAGACAAAGGTCAAACAAATATTGCCTCCGCTTACAAAGCTTCCCGTGTGAGATAAGAGAGTGCCCAACCTCATTATAAAATGCCCGATGTTGCTCGTAAGAAAAGAACCCAAAATATAAGTTATTTATTATGTTATATGTGTGCATCTTTCAGCCCTAAGAAAGTAGTATTATCTCTTCTTTAAGTCCTATACTGTAACAGTTTGGTGAGAATAATTTTCTTGGGTAGACATTTTGAATTTGGAAATCTTGCTGGGACAGCAGCGTCTCCGCCTATTGTTCGTCGGATATTTGAACTGTCAAGGATTCTTTAAAGTGCACATTATATACACGGAATCTCGGAAATGTATCTGCCTTTGTCAGAGAAGGTTTCTCAACCCGGAAGCCAGAAGACCCTTAAGTCACTGTAAAAAGATGCAGGGTCTAATCTTGGAGTAGTTCCCATCCTCCGGTAAGATTGAAGTTTCGAACCCGCGACATGAGTTTTTCACCGAAGGGCAGACGCCCAACCCAACGACCACGGTGTCCCCCCTAAGAAAGGATTCGTATAAGATTTGTCTCAGAATTAATTTTCCCGACCCCATATTTAAAAAACCATTGAAGATAATATCGCCAAATTTAGAACAATACTCATTTATTATATTAGCTATTGAACATAATCACCACAATTGTCCAAGCACTTCTGCCACCGACGCAATCAGCTTTCAAAGGCGACCTCACATGTCTCTTTGTCCAGCATTCTAAGACAACTTTGGAGGCCAAAATAATGTTTTCCCCTGTCCCCTAAAGCGTTCTTTCATTTTAGGGAAAAGGCGACAGTCACAGGAGGCCAAATCAGGAGAATATCGGAGGGTGATTCAACATTTCCCAGTTATATGAGTGCAGAATTTCTGTTACCACATTGAAAGTTTCTTCTCATCTTGATTCAGCAAATGGGGCATCCATTTACTGTGAACAGTTTCCTTTTGTCAAGTTTATCAGACAAAATTCTATGGATCGAAGCAGAAGAAATAAGAACTTCATCTGATATCTCCCTGCATGTTTCCCCTTTGTCTCTATCAATGGTTGTCTTTACAATACCGATATTTGAATATCCACATGCAGTCACAGGCCTTCCAGGTCGTGATCATTCCTCAGCACTGATTCGCCCCTGATGAATATCTCTTAAAAGTCATCTTACAATTGGAATAGTTGGAGAGTGATCTCCTAAAGCAGCTAATAGATCTTGGTGAATTTCTGGTGGCTCCCCCCCCCCCCAAATCGAAAATTTTATCACTGTTTTGATGTCATATCTGAAGAATGATTTTCTGAAAATGTTGACGTCCATTTTGCTGGTGAAAGTCTTGAAAGATGATGTTGACAAATCCATATAACTTTGATTCCGTTTAAGGCAGTGCCACGAGGTTTTTAACGGCAATTTCCATTTATGTTGGTGTTCATTAGTGTGATATTTCAGCCTTATAGTTTATTATTTCAAGATTTTGCAAGGTGCGGAAAGTTATTTTTGTGACAAACCTCGTAGAGGCAATCACGTGAAGATAGTGTGATAAATGAATTGTTAGCCGGTTGAACGACAGATAAAAATGGAGAGACAAAATAAAGATTGGAGAGAAAATGCGATGAACACTTGTTGAAAACCAGTGGTTATACTGATTCGTAGTACTGAATTAAAGTAACAAAAAACTTTTTATTGCTTAATATTGCCGCCCATTTTATAGTAATTGTTACATCGTGCCTGGAGGAGGGGAAAAGGAGGTATCTGATCATAGGAAACACTCTGAAATATCCCACAGTTAGCAATACGGACTTCTGTTTTTAAACTAGAGGGAGAATCTAGCCTCTCTGAACTGAAAAAAAAAAAATACGTAACTAAATAAATAAATTTAAATTAAATGATTCACTATTATATTAGAGTTCATCTGTTCCAAAGCAGTCAAATAATGTTCGTGAATACATTACAGCTGACAGAAGGCATTGTTATTTATTGCAGATTTTAATGAATGTACTGCCACTCCTTCACCATGTCAACAGCTCTGTACTAACAAAGAGGGCAGCTACAGCTGTGCTTGTAACGATGGTTATGTTCTAAACGCTGACAACCCCAGCAAATGCGATGGTAGGTCTTGTTTGATAATTATTATTATCATTAGGTTTATTGTGAAGGGGAGGGGGGAGGAGAGAGATTTTTCTTCATCATTCTGTTATGTCCAGCTCAGATTCCATCTTTATTTGAAAAAGAACAGACAAAAAGATGTCTTTGTTCTACACTTCTGTCATTTTCTGTGCAGCTCCAAATTGAACTTCTCCATTGACATGGCAGGGCCATTGATAGTCGTGAAATAAATGACAGCAAAGATAGGAAATTTGAATTGCTGATTTCCCTCAGGAGTAAACTGCTTGCGTAGTAGATACCTGTCAGTGTCTCGTAAAAGTTGTGAAAAACTAAGATATGCAAGTCATCTGGAATCGTTATCGTTTTTGCCAGGAAGGAAAATGGACATGGTCATTACAACAACAATGACATATACATGTAACACTATGTGTATGTATTGATTTATTAAGTAGCACATGCATGTTAGTTCCCTAATGCTGTATACTAACTTTATGGAGAAGTCTTCTCCTCCCCCCCCCCCCCTTTTTTTTCCCATCCGAATGCGCAGATTTGGGCGGTTATATCTTCATTTGTTTTCACCATTGCAAAGATAAATTACATAGAATATTACAAGAGACAGGAGAACCGTTTTGCCTCATTTATTTCTTCCAGAAATCCAGGTGTGCCATTTGTTGGCCGACATTATTTTTGTGGTGGATTCCTCTGGCAGCATCGGAGCTGATAACTATGCTGTGCAGAAGACCTTTATCCGTAAAATGGTGCAGCATTTCCCCATTGGCCCAAATGATGTGCGCTTTGGAGCCGTGTCATTCAGCAATAGTGCACAGAAAGAATTCGATCTGAAGGACCACAATGACGAAGCATCTCTCACAGCAGTAAGTTGGGAATGCACGAGTAACTGAACATCTTAATGCCATTGGTAGGATAGCAGCTGACCTCAGACAGTCTTTATTTAACTCTAATAGCGTCCTGAGGCCAGTCAGTTAGAACATAGGCTAACAATGTGTTGTATTCACTGTTCTCCCCTGAAAATGCATGACTATGTTTTAGTGACAAAACCACAGTTTATAATCATTTATACTAAGACTACCGACACAATTTCCAAATATAGACAGTCTGACCCTAGAAGATCAATGGTGGTGGACGAACTCCTCAGGTGGAGCGAGACAGATGACGGTCTTCAAAGGAAGAGTCGGTTCTTTCAT
This sequence comes from Peronia peronii, assembly GCA_039654565.1. Lineage (NCBI taxonomy): Eukaryota > Metazoa > Mollusca > Gastropoda > Systellommatophora > Onchidiidae > Peronia > Peronia peronii. The sequence goes on from JBCEWB010089481.1 coordinate 5,502, forward strand.
TAGATGTTTCGGCCTTTAACTTTCTGACAACTTCTGTTACCCCGGCAATACTGGGGTCATCATCCCTGATATCCATAACCCACCTTTGAAGACCAAGTAATCAGTGCAGTTTCTGTTGCCACTTACAGAAATAATGTCATGTCTTAAGCAGTAATAACCTCAGCTGTTTATGTTGCAAAGTAAGTTGTGATGGAATTAAGCAGTGCAATAATAAGAGGAGAACAAATGAATCGCTTCATGGAGTGAATACGCATATAGTGGACGCCTTTCATCTCATACAAATTATGAATAGTAACATGGGGAAAGAAAAAAAAGGAGATATGCAAGAAAGTAAGTTCGGAGAAAGCAATGTATGTAATCAGAGTATACTTATTGACTATGCTCATTTTATTAATTAATTAATTTTTACTACTTTCAGTCTTTCTTTCTTCTTTATTTATTTAATTATGTCTTATTTATTTCTTTAGTCAGTAATTTAATAACTTTCGTTGAAAACCCAATATTTCAATGTTTTATGAAAAACGTTTTGCTTATAATCATTACATAAATTGTCCTCTAATTTTAATTATAAATAAAGCAACAGAATGACCGTGCAGAGGCTATGGGACTAGGTTAGGAAATAGCATTATGTCGGGTCTCAGACATTAGGTTTCATGTCGTAACATTTTATCTTCACATGTCACTGATATGATGAATCGTTTGTTTCCGTGTTTTCCATTCAACGAAAAGGATAATGGCCTTTGGTCTCTACCATTATAAACGTACTTCATACAAAAAATAATCATTGTAAACATATTCTTTTTGTTTGTTTTGTTTTGTTTTAAAACCAACTTACAAAAAATGAAAGTTATATCTTCAGTCTTCAATCTGGTTAGCCATGCCTAGGCAATGCTCATTTACCCTATGCTCAAATGCTCCGGGGATGTGATTGATTATTATATAATCAATATAATATGGGATGATTATACAAGTGCTAAAAGGCTGTCAATTACATTGGATATAGAAAATGTTTGGCACTCAGATTACCACGATGAGGGGGAATAATCCCGAAGTTGATATTCGAAAAAGTAACTTCTGAAACTCTCTTCTGTCAAAGAAAACATCTTCAAAAATTAAGGGATTGCAGATGGAATGAACGAATAAGTTGTAATGTCCATGGTTTTGTCTGCCCGCTCGAGACAAGCTCTTTACAACTTTACGTTTCAGTAGGACAGAAATCGACATTAATCTTGGGTTATCTCTGACTGAGCTAGGGACGGTTATAGATTGATGCATTGACGTATGCAATGCACAAAAGTCCGAGAAAAGCAACAGCAACAGCAGCAGCAGTAACGTTGGTTCGATGTTTCCAATCAGAAAGGCATCATATTGTGGCTTAACTTTCGTTGTTCTGATTAATTTTATTCCCAAGAAAATACACACATACAAACACACACACATACACACTCATAAAATAAACAACAAATAAGATAATGCTCATCACATCATAAAGACATACACATATCATCATGCTCAGTGGTTGCACTCAGATATATACAGGCCATTTGAATAGTGCGAAGAATAGCATGACAGCAAAAGTTCGTGTCCAGAAAACGATAATCTTTAGAGCAGCTTCACCATGACAATTAAGTCCAGCATGTTGTTATGGCGAGAAGTTTCAGTCGCTGTTGTTGCGACCTTATTCTCCCCAGGCAGTGAATGACCTTAGGTGGCTGCGAGGTGTAACCTACACCAACAAAGCCCTTGACCTGATCAGTACTGAGGATATGTTCTCCACGGCCAATGGAGGCCGAGACAACGCTGAGGACATCCTTATCATTATCACCGATGGCGCATCTACCAGGCCTGACCTCAGTAAGGATCTTATTATTGCTTTCAGTTTATGAATTACATTTCTACTTTCACTAATACCACCAAGAACGTTATGTGTAGTGTTAAGTTAGATTTCAACCCTAGTATCGTGTGAGAATTCAGCTCAACTCTACAGAGCTGTTACTACTCTGCACTCCCTAACTGTAGCAACAGTTGAAAAAGCAGAAATTTAGCAGGCTCATCATGCTGAATACTGATTGAAGCACTTCTCGATCGAATATCAGTTCAGTTAGACATATTTGTGACTGCCATTTTCTTCATAATTATATCGAATTGATTTCATCATTTTGTAGTTCATAGCCATGGAAAGACTAGGTAGTTTAGTAGATGCTTAGTTGAAGGCATGAGCCTGTCTATAAATCTTATGAGTGATGCATAGATTAGCGTGACGGCAAAATAATCACGAAAATGATAATTCCCAGAGCAGAGCTTGTCTTGACAAAAAGTTAATTTAGTATTTTATGTTGTTTACCACTATTCTCTTTTATCTGTCACGAAATGTTTAGGTAGGGAAGACCCTGAAGCACTGAGGAAAAAACTGCTTGAAATGAAATTAGCAAGTTCATAAAAGAACTTAGCTTTCATGAACTGTCATAAATAGGATGGGATTGTACATGTCAAAAAATGATATCTGTACTGTTATTTGGAAAACAATGTTGAGCTTGCTCTCCTGCATCTTATAATCTGTTAGATAGGAAGCTAAATAGGTACGAATAGAATGATAAACTTGGGACAATCGTCATAGTTTAGAAGAAGTGAACAGTAAAGCATGCCTAATATTAAGTTATGAGTACACTTGAGGCCGTGAATTATGGTAAAAGTAATTGCTATTCGTTTAACTTATTAGGACATGAGCACCTGCGCATACAGGAACTCCTGTATTTGATATCATGCTTTTGAAGTAAATAAAATTGGCTGTTGTGATCGGCCGATAACTACAAGGCTTAAATATATCACAATGCGCTGCTGTGGTCTTGCACATCTAGGTGCCGATTGTTAGACACTACAGGAATTTGTTTGCCACCTGTTATCAGTGGTGACTAAACTTGTTTATGTGTTTTTACAGCAGGTGTGTTAGAGCCAACCATAATCATCACTTTGTCTTGCGGGGAGAGCTCACTTTTTCTGTGCCTTCTGTATTTATCATAGCATCAGCATCTTGTTGCTTCTCTGGGCAATGTTATTTCTCTATTTTTGGCCAGTCTTTATAACTTTTATGTAACAAAGAGCAGGATACACGCCAAACAATTGCAACATTTCTATTTGTAGCCAATAAGGCGGCTAAGAAGATGCACGCGAACATCGCCACAAGCATCTCAGTGGGTATTGGACCTCAAGTGTCTGATGAGGAATTGACCATATTGGCTTCTGACCCTTCACTGGTGTTCAAGGCTGAGGACTTTGATCTCCTGGCTTACATTGAGTCGCGTGTGGCCGACGCTGCTTGTCAAAGTAAGTTTGGGAAAATAACTGGGAAATGATGAGGAAAAGTGATATATGAGAGGTAGAGGAGAACACTAGGACCAGAATCTAATCAGACTCGGGTTGACACCTATAGGTAGCAGTTGAGGCTGATACATGCAGAGAAGGGCATGCTAACAACCTGCCAGGGCAATGCCACGATACCTTGAGAGGGCTGGGAAAGGAACACGACGGGTTCTGAGGACATTTTATTTTTTTTTTCAGTATTGGTGTGAGCGATTTTAACCACCATAACTCGATTAAGGACGATCAAATTAGAGGAAATAAATAAATAAAAAACAAATGTTGTGGCTATGGCTACACCGCCATATGGGCTTCAGAAGATACGGAATTAGACGATTTTCGGCTAAGATCTTTCCTATATTTTCTGTTCAAATTCTTTGAAACAATTATTGATATATTTTTTTTTCTTTAGTGCCTAATTTTGCCCCAAGGGATTTATGGATATCTCTTTTTTTCCTAGGATTTTTAAAACTTAGCTAGGGCTGTAATTGTACATGGAAACCTTGGACGTGGTTAAATTTTTGACCATATTGACTAACACGCATATACACTGAGTGTCCAATTTCTCGTACTTTGCAGGTGGCAAAGCTAAGAGATGGGCTCTTATACTTTAGAAACACCTCTTCAAGAACTATGAGAACACTTCTCTTTGCAATTTGAAGAAATTCAGTAAAGCACAATAAACTGAATGAAATGATTTAGGCCAGATTTGTATTACATTTATACGTTGTTGACTTCTCGTCTTTTCTTTATGCCATTATTTGTACACTTGTTCCCTCTGATATTAAGTTTAGATACACAGTATGTTATATGGATAATTTATATGTTACAGATATGTTAAATGGCTAATCCTTTACGTGTAAAACCGTGAAGTCCAGGACCAATTTTATAAGCTGTATTATCATTAACGTATAATACAGAGAATTCTGTTTATCAGGTTTTTAATTCTGAACGGCCATGTAATGTGCAGAGATTCATTAAGAAAATAACAGGAGTAAACAGTCCAATAGTAAACAGAGACCATGACAGTGCAGATAAATATATTACTGGCTTTATGAAATGTAAAGAGCAGAATAAATAACAAAAACTTGTCTCAAATTCAAAAAAAAAAAAAAGGATGGGAAGGAGTTTGCGTGTGTGTGTGTGTGTGTGGGGGGGGGGGGGGTGAAAAACCGTCTCCTTCCGTCCTGAAACAGAGAGAAAGCAAGATGTTCAGAAATGATAGATTTGTGACAAAGAGCAAATTTCTAATGTACTAAGCGTTACCATAGTATTTTGTCTCCGGTGCAAGAAAACAAACATTGACGTCGATTGTGGGGCAAACGAAAACTCAACAGTTTACCCCTGAATTGTTTAAAAGAGATACCAAGTAGTTGGTAGCAACGGGGAATTCCTGACAAAGAAATGTTTCAAGGAGTTGTTACCAGTGGTTCCCAACGTTATTTTGCACTCGCTACCCCTTTACCAAAAGATTGAAACTCAGGCAACCCCCTATTATTGGCACCTTGATTGACATCTTACTTTCTGTGACTGCACTTGCAGATACACATACACATTCACACAAGCATATATTTTCACAGGCATGCATGCAATGACATTGAACCGCTGTGACACTTTTATTTTTTGTTTTTGTTTGTTTTTGTTTTTCAATGTGTAAAAGCATTAAAAAAGTAGTTGATGAATTTTAAAATTAATTTTGTTTACGTGTAGAATAGATCAAGGAGGAGATGCAAGAAAAGAAGTCAACATCAAACTAGGAAAGGCTGCTACAGCATTCAGAAACCTAAGCAAGATCTGGAACTCCAAATTGATCTCAGTAAAAACGAGGCTCATATTTTCAATTCAGATGTTTTATCAAAGTTTACATTTGCTTGCGAAAACAGGAAAATGACAAGGGGAATTGAAAGGAGGCTGAATGGGTTTGAAAACAAATGTTTACGGAAAATCATGGGCATTAAATGGAATGAGTTAAACCAACAGAAGAAATAAGGAACATTTCAAAGCAGCCCACATAGCAAAAATAATTAAGAAATGAAGATGGCGCTTCATCGTAGAAGAGAAGAAGGCAGGATATTAAAACAAGCGCTGAGCTGGGAAATAGAAGGCAAAAGGACGAGGGGTAGACCGAAAGAGACACTTAAAAGAACTATCTTGAGAGAGGCCAAAGACGCGGGAATAGAGAACATGAGAAACCTGGCTGAGACAGCACAGAGAAGATAAGGATGGAAGAAGATTGTGACGGCCATATGCAATGTATGACGGCATGGGAAAGATTTCAGATTTCAGATGTCTCCAGAGTCCCCAAGCTGGGCTATTTGAAGAATTTATCAGCTGGAACTACAAGCAGCCTAAACACCAGGTTCTGTTTTAAGGATAAATAAATGAATTCTTAAAAAAATTGTCAACCAATAAAATTAAAAAGCATAAGCAAAAGAGCACAGCAAATGGAACATGTAATCGTGTCAACGTTCCATTGAACCCTGCCCGATGACGTAAGAGCGCCTTTGAAGATTAAGTCACTTACCCTGTCCAGACCTATCTCCCACTGCTCTTTGACAATCCACAGATCTCATTCCTCTTCCAATGGTCTCAGTCTTCCAGTACGTTTTGTGAATCATCCAATTTCATCTCTGTCCATTCTCGGACATTGTTATCACATGTCTCCCTTTGTCTTCCTTCATCTGAGGCTGTCTCTGGCTGTGGGAGTGTAAGATAGTTTTTTGCAAAGCCCGGCCTTTAGGACACATGGCTGCACTAATTTCATTTTCTCATTTTGTCTATAATGAGGCCATATAACTTTCTGAACCTTCTGGCGAACCGCTTCATTTGTTACATTGTCATGTCTCTGTCACGGACTTTTCTGTATGTAGCATTTCATGGAGATCGGCTGTGTAAAAAGGAGCCACAGCCGCTGAAAATAGTTGGACTCAACATGTTGAAAGACAAGGTATAGAAGCAGGTAAATCTAGGACAACTTTTATGTGCTTTTTTCATTGCTGTTCTTCTAAAGGCATTGCCAGAAAAGGCGGTGGACTACAGTACCATTTAATCAGCCCCAAAAGCACTGGTCAACGTGGAGAAAACTATACACAACACTCCTGTCTCTGCCGTAAGCCTATCGTTCACCGTCAGAACTATTTGTGTCTTAATGAACAACAACAACAACAACAAAAAAAAACAAAACAGTGAAGTTTGTATCATTCAATCAAAATTTTAATTCGAAATCAAATTTACAGTCATATAGCACAGTTCTGTTTAAACTTATCACACAAATTATGTACACAGCATTGTTACACTCGCATACACACACTCATATACACGAGGTTTGATCAACAAATGTCCCTGACTGTGAAGAAATGGTCCGATTTTCATGCAATTTTCAGAGTTGGTACATCATTAAAATTCAACGAAATGTGCAAAAAGTGGGAAATTTCCGTCACACAGTTATAGCTCTATTGTGCACCATAAAATACAACACCCATACACGGTACTAAAAATGATTATAAATTCCGCTTTCTAATTAGAAAGTCGGACTTTTCTAATTTTTATCGCTTTGTTTCCTTTCCGTTTCAATAGGGTAAAAAAATGTTTCTAACTTGGATTCTAAATTATAATTCTCTGCCCAAAATCAGAAAGCAGCATCTCTTTCTGATTTCGTTTCTG
>JBCEWB010089492.1:0-12521 GCA_039654565.1 Peronia peronii
TGTATGTATGTATGTATGTATGTATGTATGTATGTATGTATGTATGTATGTATGTATGTATGTGTGTATGTGTGTATATGTATGTATGTATGCATATATGTATGTGTGTATGTATGTATGTATGCATGTATGTATGTCTGTCTGTATGTATGTATGTCTTATGTATATACGTATGTAGTACAGGATTAGAGATTGCGCTATCACGGCTTATAATATTGACCAATAAACGAAATACTGGCCACATGACTTGAAAATCGAATAAAACGTCTTCAGACAAGCCAGAGCTCATCAGGAGGGCCCTCTCAACCTCATAACGGTCAAGGGATGAGAACTGAAGCGTCATGTCACATAATCTGAGGCCTTCTCAAAAACCATCCTCTGGACACAGTCTACTTCAGCAGAATGAGAGACAGAGGGGAGGAAGAGATAGGCTGATAGCATGACCTAAAAATGGATCTGCTGACGGTTCCTTGAATTCCACTATAGAATTTCATTCCAAAAGTTCAATTCTTTCATTCTAACTTAACTGAAAAAAAGTGAAAACATGTAGCAAGTCATAGGGCAAAGGCATATTTATACATCTATGTTTTCAATAGCTCTTGATTGCCTTTTAATGCTTTGACACTGTTGCTATATTATACTTTTATATACCATAAATGTCATTGCGTTTTTTGACTCAACGTAGCCCTGATCATGCTGCTGTGCCATTAAATGGAAAAGTACCAAAAACCCTGTATCCCTGGCATGAGCATTTGATGGGCAAGCAGACAGAGAGAAAATGATGTGTTCAGCAGCACAGAGATTCCACCATCATCCCCAGTCAATGGAGCAATAACAAATTGCAACAGAACTGACAATGAAGGGGACATGGTTGAGAAACAGGATGGATTGTAATAATGCATAATAATGCATGACTCAAAACAGAAAATATTATGCACGATAAAGATAGGATGGAGTCAACATGACATCAATTTTAAATGAAGAGAAATACGATTTTCAACGATATTCAACGATCGGCGGGCATCACATGATGAAGACGAGATTGATTTCTTAAAGCAATCATTGTACAAGCATATACACCTCACATTCGTGTAGTGATGACGATTCAGCAAAACTGGTGAACAGGCGGGATAATCTACATGACTGCTCATAATATACTTCCATATAGCTCGACAGGTGGGCTCTACAATATCTGTTGAGCAAAAGCTGCCCAGCACAGTGTTCAGATACAAAGTGTCTCGTTCTAGTCATGATTATTCACCAAATGTAAAGTGGAAATATGAATATGGGCTATCTACTGTCTTTGTGGGAGATGCACTCCTAAATAGTCACTCGCTATAGAGTTTTTGTCGAGCAAAGGTCAGTGAACCATTAGAAAACAAAAAGACAAGAAAATTGAGTAAACTTGACAGAGAGAAATTGACAGACTGACAGACAAAAATGCCGGCTGACTGAATTAGCGCCGACAGACCCGACAGACAGACAATCAGTTAGACAAACAGACAGACACAGAGACAGGGTACGGTTACGGTATACGCCTTTCAATCTCCTGCGGGTGCTTTATCTTGGTGACAAACAGAAAAAAATAGACAGAAAACAAACAGCATAGACAGACAGAAAGGCAAAAGATAGAAAACTATTCCTATTCGAAGACTTCTAACCGAAGAATTTAATTTGGAGCACCGATGGTTAAAAAACTGTGTATGTATCAAAAATAAATTTTGTGATTTGTACATTTTAGTAAGGGCAAAAAAAAATAAGAGCGAGATAGTACGGAAAGATAGATGATTCTACTCTATGAGCTCAGAAATGTTAAAATGTTAAATGTTTTCGCATGCGCCTAACTTACGGTAATAAACTTATTTATGCTTCGTAGATACTGGCTGATAGGTGAATGTATGCCTGAATGCGCCTGTGGATGTGTAGGATGTATATATATATATATGTTGCCATTTCCAGTTGTTACACATAGCAATTAATTTACTGTGATGAGACACACACATCTGGTCCGCAAATACGATTTATAGCATACAACATTCTTTTATCTAAACTCTCTCTATCCCCGTAAAGAGATATCAATGTCAAACTGCCATTCACCGACTAATGCTGACATGTGTGCATCACATTTTGAGGGGTGGAAATTTATACGGTCCTAAATCGTTAGTTTCCTTATTATTATTATTTTTTTTTTTGACTTTTTTATGTTTTGATCCCTGCTATTGTTTGTAGAGATAATCTTGTACTGCCTATTGCCTCAATGTTCTCACTATGTCAAAACAAACAAACAAACAAACAAACAAACAAACAAACAAAGGGGAGGGGGGAGTAGATATAAAAATATGGCCAAATAATTTTATCACATCATTGTAATAAATGCTGCCTAAAATTTTAAAAATGTCTTATTTTCTAAAGATTTCAAGTAGATCGTTACACATTGTGTATTTCCAGCCCAGATGGGCTGTTTGATCAGTTTCACTACGTCCTGATCAGTGCAGTATATCATGTACATTTCTGTATTTTATGTTGCTGTTCACAACCTGAGTGAGTTATTCATTGTACAGCTGTCTCACAGGGGTTTTTATCGTTCACCGGATGTTTTACCAGGAGCGTTTATTTTCATTTATCAACCAGGTCGTATTGAACATCAGAGCGTAAGAGATCATGAGCTCCATCAATCTTCTGCAAGTTTTTCACTTACCATTTGCCACTTTGCTTTGACCTTCAGTATACATTGATAACTAGTGGTTTTCTCTTATTTAGGTTGTGGCTTTGAATTGACTCCATATCTCATACAATAAACGACAAATGAGTCAATAAATAAATAAATAAAGAAAGAAAGAAAGAAAGAAAGAATAGTTAATAAATAAATAATAAATAAACATTTCAATTGTGATAGATAGTCCTAGACGTCATATCAGTAGTGAATATTCATACAGAGCAATATTAGTACTCATTAGAGCTGCTCGCATGTGCATTATTGCCTTTTTGTTCTTGAAGCTGAATAATTAAAGCAGCTGTTTTTTGCAATCAAGAGAGACTTCTTGTACTGAAATCTGTCAGCCACAAAAGTTCACGTTAATTTCTGTTTAGATCAATGTCGTTCACGGTCTTCAATAGCTGAAAAATGTCAGCAATAGATATTCTTCCTGCACTGGCTTTTGGATTGTTCTTCATTTTGTTAGTTTTTGCTTTATTTCCTTAGCGATGTCAACAAAAGTCTATATCGCCCTGCTATGTTATGACAACAAGTATTGTTCATAATATCTCTAAGCACGCAAGCATAGTTCAGGTATCGATTAATATGACTAGTTCAGCTGATGTATGTTTCTCAGTTAGTCGTAATGTTGTTCTAGCACTAATTCGAGCATTGGTTTGTGACAGATTAAATCGTTTGTCTTGTTTACAATTTTCTGACCTCAATGCCAATGTCAACTGTTGTTGTTGTTGTTGCTGTTGTTGTTGTTGTTGTTGTTGTACCACACCTGGTACGAATACATAATTTCATGAGGCCAGCTTTTTACAAAGAGTTAAAATTACATTTGCGTTCAAACTGAGAAGAAAAAAGTTTTAAAAATGTAACATTGTTGTGTAAAATGTGCTTAACTAAATATCTTCAATCCTGCAATTTAACCATTATAACTACCTATAGTCCCGTCTCAAATCTGTCACCTTTCAAAATTCAGAAAAAAAAAGTTTTATGCGGCATGCAAAAGTAAATCTAACAAAATGCACTGGAATAAATGTAAAAGACATTTTATACAAAGATATGTTTTCAGACAAGCACTTTGGCTACATGAGTCTTTGGATTTAAAAATGTATTGCTAATTCACTCACTCCTTGGACCGTACTCTTCTACTCACGTAGCACTAGCTACAAAGCGTTGCTCACAGAGGCACAGAACACGATAACAATAATATGTAATCTCATTCTAATGCATGAGCGAGCAGAAAACAGATAACACAAGATAGGAAAAAGCAGAACACTGTGCTCTTGGCAAATAGCTACACGGGAAACAAGAATAATCCCATTCTGAGATATGTTGTATATATAATGAAAGGTACTCATATTGTGCATGCTTCTCACACTGGCAGACTTTCATAATCATTGTCTAGGCAGAGGGTACAACAGGTCTAAAGGTATGTTATGTGTAACTGACAATGATTCATTGCTGCCTTGGAAGATAGAACAGCTCGGCAGTTTCGATAACATGATGTTATCGCTTTTCCATTGTAGTCAACACGTGCAGTTGCATTGTGTCCACCTACAAGTGTTCGCTTTCCACTATTTCTTTCCCTCTAAAATATTATTATTTTTCTTCTATGGAGTAGGAGACTGCAAAAGAAAGAATGAAGGAACAATGCCAGGAAAATAGATCACCATTGTTTTTCTTTCTATTCCTAGTCGTATTTTCCTTTCTGACAGCACTTTGCCTTCTTTTCCTCCATGACCCTCTATTCCCGTTACAGTCCTCTCTGCTCTCTATTCTTCAACATTTGTTCGCATTTTACCCCTATTATTTTTTGCATTATTTTTCTTTTCTATTGATTGCATTTTTTATCGTGTTTATTTCTCTCACACTGTAATTTTATCGTTCGCACATCTTTCTATTCTACTCTCATACTTTTTTGGTTCGTTCCCCATTATCGTTTCTATCTTACCCCAGTTCACCATTCCCCAGCTAGCTGTATTCTTTGATTTGTAGGTTTTTCCAATGCATTTTTAACCCATTCATTCTCTTCATTTCCTGATTTCTTTTTTTTTTTTTTTTTGTCCTTTCACACTAATCCAGTGTTTCTGTTTGTTACGTTGTTTTGGTCAAATACTCTTATGTAATTGCATTGCGTTTTCATCTATTTCCCATGTTTTGTGTTTGTCTTTCTTTCTTCATTTACCTCACATTTCTTTATAGGCTTAATGTATTCCTCTTTATGTTCTTTCTTTCTTTTTTCTGTCATTTACTCTCTCTCTCTCTCTTTATCTCTCAGTTTTACATATCAATTTCCTCTGGCTTCATTTTTTCTTCAAATTATACTTTGGAACTTCAGTGCTCTTGCTTGTTTCCTCGTTTCTCTCCAGAACTGTTTTCTCATCCACAATTTGCCCAGAAATAAAAAAAAATATCCCGATCTTCAAATGCAGAACAGTTTGGGTAGATTTCTCTATGTCCTATAGCAAGAGAAAGAGAGAGAGAGAGAGAGAGAGAGAGAGAGAAAGAGAGAGAGGGGAAGGGAGGGAGGGAGAGAGAGGGGGAATTGAAGAAATGAGAAGAGAAAAAAAAAGAAATAACAGAGAATCTAGTGCTGAACGTAATTTGATTTGCTATATGAGTTTTAATATATCCCTGCAGAATATATGAAGATCAATGGATTAACTCGACAGAACAGCCACTCTGTTTGTAACTTTGATCACGGAGCACAAAGATTATATCGCCTTTTAGAGTAATGAAATAGCTATGGAAAACAATATTAGAACAGCACCATCTCCCTCCCACTCAAAGATTAAACGACAGGGCCGCTGTGGCAGAGGAAATAGCATAAAAGGTTGTTTATCCATCTAATTTCAACACTGATGATATTATCAATTGACATCCTTTTTGTTTCGGTTTGGTTTGGGACATAAATAATAATAATATATGAGAAATAGCTAAACTGGATGATTTACTGGCTGACATTTTCTGTAACACTTCCAGTTTGAAAAAATAAGATCTCCGAGTTGTTCCTTTCTTCAAGGTTTACTTCTCTATATGACAGTTCATGCATCTAATTCAAACAAAAATATTTAAAGTTCATGCATATATATGTCTTTTTAGAGCTTCTGAGAAACAAATACAGCATTCTTTTCAAAAGAACCAGCATGAAATCCCCAAATCTTCAGGCTTTTTGGTGGATAGGTTCCCAGCTATTCAGGGATAGTCCTTGGATTTGGACACTTGGAAGGGATGAAATGGATGTTATTATTAATTTGAGTCAGGAAGAATGAGATAGCTATACAGCCTCTTGGAAAAAAAATGGCCGACGATATTTTATATTATAATATTTCTTATCAACAGTACCCCACGAATAATTGTTTGCTAGGCTATTGTAATTTGAATATTTTCATCGGCACATATCCATGGAATGAGCTTGTGAAATTAAAAATATGAAAATAGTCCCATAAAGAACATCAAAAGATAAAAAGAGGTAAGAAAGGCCTAGATGGGCTTGAAACAACAAAGTGTGGATAGGCTACATACAGAAATGACAACAGAGGGAAGCAAAGAAATGTCGGAGTCTAATTGTAGAGGCCATCGATGAATGTTTCAAAGATCATATTGTCACGGAATGGATGGAACAAAACGAAGGAAGAACAATAACTGTGTAACTGTAATAAAATATGTCGCTTTCCAGCTGATGGCTGTGAGTGGAGCAGCAAAACGTGAACTCTGCAGTTAGGATCAGATTAATGAGTGAGCTAAGTCTAGGAAAGATTGAGATTGTGGTGTTTCAATTTAATGTCAGTCATCCTTTAGGCAGCAGTAAAAAACAAAACCTATAATTAAATCAGCACATCCCTTGTGTGGTCAACAGGAGTCAGGTACCATATTGTCACTTCTTTTTTTTTTCGTTAATTACATGTAATTAATTCTCTTTTTCACTCAATGAAGTCTGAACGTTAAGGGCAAAATTTCATATAAATGTTTTGATTTTTTGTCATCCTCTCAATTCTTTTTATTTGGAGAGGATTTAAGAAAAGCTCTTCTGTCTTCCATTATTTGGCTCCCATTTGTAACCACTGTGATGTGAAGTGACTCTAATTGATAGTGATAGATATTCTACTACTGTAATCTGTAATGTATTGTCAAGCTCTGCTATAACAACTACATCTTTGGGCATCTCGCTCCAACGTCTGGCGGAGATCATCATTCCTGCAGTATTAATCTACACTCATTCAGAAAGGGGTTCTTTGGGCTCATTTAAACAGCATCCGGCACATCTAGCTCTTTGGACATATCTTTATCTTTGTATTATGTGATGAAACCAACTGTTTTAGCACTATTTTTTTCATTTCCGGCAGCGGATCTGTTGGATCACCATTGATAACGTCCTGATAAAGTTAAGCACACGAAATACGGGGATGATGTTAAAAGAAACGTATCTCCATCTCTCCACCGTATAGGTTAACGAGGTACTGTGGTCAAAACCCAAACCACCTGGAACAAGAGAGTAGATTGAGTAGATTTCACCTCCAAAACATTGATTTTTCCTCCTATCCATTAATAAATGGCTCGGCTGAGAGGGAAAGAAACTACAGTTTGGCAGAGATGACATCGAAGTAAACATGGGCCATGAAATGTGAATCTTTCTCTCTCTCTCTCTCTCTCTCTCTCTTCCTCTCTCTCTTGCCTCCTGTAGGATTTGTTCTTGGGTCTGAAATGCGGCCTTGACTATTTGATAAGCTAAAATAATAATACACTCTGTAGCGACATTTCCCTTCCTTCACTTCACTTGGTCTGAATGAGTGAGCTCCCTAACCAAAGTCCAGAGACTGTTTAACATAAGACCCATACTGAATTTAGCAGTTGCTGTTATCAATAGGGGCACGGTAAAAGAGCTGGCAATGCCATCTTTTCCCTGAACTTCATGGACAATTTTGCTGAATTTCCGTTTCATCCCATTTATAAAACAAATTGTAATAATTATTTTTTTTTAGTGATAGGAACATTTTGAACCTGTAATCTAAAATTATCCCCCCCCCCCAAAAAAAAAAACAAAAACAAAAACAAAACAAAACAAACTAATAAATACAAATAATAAATTTTTTTAAAAATGTCATCTGGACACCAAACTGGCCAATCAAGATACCTCCTCCTCCCCTTAAAAGGTCACGAATATTAAGCAAGTCCAGTCGAATTATTGGTATGTCTAATATTGCTGTAGCCCATTTTACAGTGGCTGCTTTCCAGCAAAGATGGCAACATAACATTATAATCAATCATACCTTACCATCGACGCCATATCATTACCAGAAACTGCGCACCCGTACCTCAAAAGGCCGGACTGTGGCTCACACGAGAATGATTTTGAGAGCGAGATAAGAGGTATCTGTGATCCTTCAGCGAAATAATATATTTCTTACTAGAGGAGAACCCACTGTCTTCGTGGGCAAAGTGTATGACAAGCGTTCCCACCTCGAATTTCGTATTTTGGATGATTAAACTGAACGTTACTCAAAGAAAGGGTGTTTGTTGTTTTGAACGCATCATTCTATCGAACTTACAATTCAGATCAAACACTCTCTGAAGTTTATTATTCAATTATTATCGCCTTTTTATAATAACTTCGAATATAAAAAGCTTTTCCGGCTTTTATGGTAGAAACACAAATCTTCTTGCAACAATGCTATGTGCTAAATTTCATATAGATACATTCAGTAGTTTTGGAGTCCATATACCTTTTGTAGGTTTTGTTGCAGATTTATAGTATAGATATGGAGATGATCGGGTCAAACCCTAAGTGTGTGTGTGTGTGTGTGTGTGTGTGTGTGTGTGTGTGTGTGTGTGTGTGTGTGTGTGTGTGTGTGTGTGTGTGTGAGGGAGAGAGATTGAGAGAGAATAGAAAAAAAAGGGAGAGCGAGAGACAGACGAAGACAGGGACAGATGGGCAGGCAGAAAAAAAAAGTAACATCGGTTGTCGTCTTCAGAAAGAAAATGAAATTTGAAACCTTTTTTTGTCTCCCTCCCTTCTCGGCGGCTCAGGTTACTTTTGACATTTTTTACATAAGGAGGGAGACAAACTGGAGGTCTTTAATTTGAGTTAAGATAAATGGGAAGACTTTATGGCTTTGTCTAACCAAGTTTTCTTTTAGGTAGAGGCACAACGTGCACACTTCGCATAAATGTCTGATGTATGATATATCGAGTTGGTTATCAAATATGTGGCAAAAATACGCATTTGGAAGACAATATATTTCGTACAGGAAAATCATGGACAGAATAATGAAGGTTTTGGCATGTGAACTGAGTGAACTAAAAAAAAGACGAAAAAATACGGAAGCAAAGAGGTAAATGAACAGACATATAAAAAAACAGAGCAGATACTTTGTACTATGAAAATAATATACATGAAATTTGAATATTGGTACGATCCATTTGTGCACCATTTCAGACTCCTTTATCTAGTCAATAAGAAGATTCTGACTCTACTGCGACCGATCTGAATAAAAAATATGGACTTTGAATCCCTTGGAAGGATTATACCCTAAACTCAATCAAAGACGAAAACAAACAGCAAGAATATTTTCATATGCTGGCAAGAGTTGGCATTACTGAGCAGGACACTTCACAAAACTGCCAACAAAGTGCTCCACTAGGGGCAGCGTGATAGGAGCCACAGATGAATCGACCCCAGGCACTCGACAGAGACTTAGTGGACCATTAATAAGGAATGAAAATGTTTATGAGCGGTCAGAATCAGGTTTGAAAAAACTGGAGTTTATTACTTCCCCAGTATTACGGTATCGATGAAACTAAAATTTATATTTATTTTCATCTTTATTTGTTTCTTTTTGTTGGAACAGTGAAGGAATGTTCAGCATAAAGCTACTCTTGTAACATGGCAAGGAAAATACTATTTTCAAAACAAACAAACGAACAAAAGAAAACAAAATCAACTTAGTACTGTAATATGCATTCCCACTCTCCCATTGGAGTGACATATAAATGCTGACTATTGACTGAAGATGCTGCGCTGCTTTTCCAATTCTTAATGTCTAGTTTTTGTACTATTTACCCCGGTTCACTGGAAACTGAGAGGCAGAACGCTAGACTGGATTCAAGTGGCCAAATGGCCTTAAAACCATAAAATTCCTGATTGGTCGTGAACATGATTATTGTTTGTTCTTTGGCTATCTTAATCAGATTTGTATAAGAACACATAATAATGCCATAAAACATACACTTTAATATTCATTGACTAGAAATTATTATACGTATGCACAGAAATATAAATAACTCTGCTTCGGGCCTTTTCTTGTCCTCTAAGATCCCTTTTCGTAGATCGTTATCTTGATATCTAAAATGAATAATGTATATTGCGGAGGTAATGAAATAAAAAGAGCTGACGAAAATAGCAATGGCAATAAACAGCATCCGACATATTGGGGCCCCAGATAATAGATCATGAAAATGCAGATAATGATATTTATGTTTTTTCTTAAGAAAATACTTGTTTTAGCATGTACAGGTGATTGTAACATCAGTCGTGAGCTTTTCTGGTATTATGTAGATCAGTTTTTGGAAATATGATCTTCTACCCAAGCAGACAAACTGGTGCCTCCTCTGTAATGTATGTCCTTTTTGCAAATGTATTTTTTTTTCATCCCATTGATTTTACGAGTTGTGTTCAATTAGATGTGCTAGAAAGCTTGCAAAATGAATAAACATGTCGGTGGCCTTCCGGGGAAACATTTTCAGTTTTCAATTAAATGCATATCAATAAAGATTCACCTTTGCCATGCTTTTTAAGACTAATTTGGGCCTTGTTGAAGTATTCACCGACTTAATGTGGATTTTTAGAATACTGAGTTGTTTTCAAAGTTACTTGAGAAAAATAAAGTTTCAAACTTTATCTTGACAACTATCCATCATCCGACATTGTTTGTCGGACAGAATTCTAGATGTCACAAACATTACTCACTTTCCACTGAGTATTCATATTTACCCTGTTTTTGACAAATAGGTCCAAGGAGATATGGCAAAATATACTACACTATCACAACATTTGGCAGCATTTACACTCAACATCGTTCTATGATAGGTAAAGCGCTTTTCTTAGCAGGTGCCAGACAAACTGCCTATTTCTGAGTATTCTCTTACTTGTGTTAAAATCGAGTGTTGCATGTTTTCGAAAGTCACGGACAATGTAACAAAATAATAATAATAATAATAATAAGAAGAAGAAGAAGAAGAAGAAGAGGAACAACAACAACAACAACAACAACAACAACAACAACAATGCGTGCATTAGATCGGCTAGGTAGAATAATCAATAGCTGTCATGTAAAGAAAAGCGTAGAATGTAAATGAACTTACACTGTCTTAAAAAATATAATATTGAAAGATTTAGCGCGCTTGTCTTATTCTTTTATTTCGAAATCAGCAATGTTAAACAACCGAAGCAAAACACACTTTATGATGTAAAAAAAATTTATGCTTTTCTGTGTTTCGTTTCAGCCATCAAATTTTCCTAGAACTAGTGGAAAAGCAATAGCAAAGTCGGACTTTTAGGAAAGAACAAATCTGTACTATTCACACAATCGTTGATGTGATTTATATGGGTCTTGTAGTTGGGTAACTTTTACCTTTGTTTCTTCTTTCCCATGACATTTCCAATCACATAGCTAGATACGATCACGTTCTCTTGATCAGACTAATGATGCCGCTGATTGCTACCGATTATTCACTTCCTGAATAGGGTCAGATCGAAATAAATATTACACTTATCTCTGTCCTTCTCTGAAAAAAAAAAAAGAATAACAAATAACAAATGAACGTTGCCTTCATCATAGAAATGTCTGATTGACTTGAGATGTCAACATGCAGCTTGAGGCAGCTGTATGGAATTGACAAATAATATCTTAATACTGCATTCGTATTATTGTCATTGTTATTTTAATGACATAATTAATATTATTATTTACTCGCTATAGTTGAATAAAACCATCTCATGTATATCTCTGTGTCTGTCTATTTGCCTATCTGTCTGTCTGTTTTACTGCCTATCTATCTTTTTTCTATCTGTTTTGCTCTCTCCTTCTGCACTTTTTGTCTATTTGTCTGTCTGTTCAGTTATTTTCCTAATGTCTTTGTGAACATCCCGCTGTCTCACATTGAAACACAATCACGAAACGATTACCTCGGAAGGACTACAATGTTTTCGGCGCAGTAAATAATATCAGATGCACTTCGAACTAACAAAATTACTCTCTCCAGACATTCCAGGGTATAATTTGCTGCCAGACTTTGTTCCCGTGGCCCGTTATTGAGTCATTAGGCAAGAGAGAGACAGACACACACAGAGCGAATAGGAATGTGAACTAAAGAAGACAGACAGACCAACCAACAAAGAGTCTAGGAGTACAAAAGACATTGCGATGTGCCAAAAGAGTAGGCTGAGAGAGAGAAGGGGGAGAACGAGGGAGTATAGGACAAATGTACTAAGAAAGACAGAGAGACAAACATAAAAAGTGAGAGAGACAATATGTACGAGATTGAAGTGCTGACAAGAAAATCGAGTCAGGCAATGGACAGACAGACTAAGATAGACAGACAGACAAACAAGTTGACTTGATGAGAAAGAGAGAAAAAAAATAAAAACAACAGGTAGACAAAAGAAAGGGAGAGGGGAATTCGGATTGGGAAAAGGACAGAATGGTTAAAACCCTGGAGTGTATATAAAGGATAATTCAGAGGCTCTCTTTTTAAGGCAGGTACATGTATAATATTTCACAAGCGAGTGTATTTTTCCTGTTGAGGAGAATCACAG
>JBCEWB010089512.1:0-12521 GCA_039654565.1 Peronia peronii
ATAGATAGATAGATAGATAGATAGATAGATAGATAGATAGATAGATAGATAGATAGATAGATAAATAGATAGATAGAGAGAGAGATTTAGATAGAGAGATATAGAGATAGAGAAAGAAAGAAAGAAAGAAAGAAAGAAAGAAAGAAAGAAAAAGGGAATATTATAAAAAAAAAGAGGAAGACAGAAATAGAGAGAGGCGAGAAAAAAAGAAGAGAAAGACAGAGAAACAAACAACAGAAAGAGAGCCCAAGGGAGAGAGAGAGAAAGAGATAGAGAGTAAAACAGAGAGAGAGAGACAGAGACAGATGAGAAGAAAAACAAAAATAATGAGACAGGGAGACTAAATCACATACTCACACACACTCACACGCACAGACGGACACACTAACATATTGACATGTGAAAACAAAATAATAAATTGAACAGGAGAAAGAGAAAGACAGAGAGAAAGAAAGGGAGAGTTTTAGTTGGGGAGGGGGGTGGATGGAGAGACAGAGACAGAGAGAGACTATTGACGAAATTTGTTTTCTTTCTTAGACCTAATTCATTTTTTTTCCACACAAATTCTTGACCTAAGGGGGTGGCCAAACTTTCCCTCAAGGAGTGGAACAGGGATCTTCAAACCTCTCCCTCCCTCCCTTCTTCCTCTCCCCTCCCCCACCTACCCCACCCACGCACACACAACCACACACATATTGTACAAACAAAACATTGCACGTAGACAGCGAAGATGTGGATTGTGGACGGGGCGTGTGAGAACCTGAACAGGGGGACGCACCCACGCGACCTTTTGACCCAGCAATCACCCCACACCCACTTCCAGATCACACTGTGTTGAGTTCGTTCATTCATCCACATTTTTTGGAGCGGCTTCAGCTTATCACAAAAAATCTACGTTCAGCCACTTAACAAACCTTCTTGGATTAGTTGTGATTCTGTAATGTATAAGCACTGTCAAACGGGGGTTCTTGATCCTCGCCCGAGGGCGCAATGAGAATTGTGATCTAGATTATTCCTGTTTTATATGCCGATATAGATCAGTTGTGGGCAAGCTGAAAAGATGAATACGTTAACTCGGAACTGAAGAGAAAGGGCGCAGTTTGATAATCCTTTAAGGGCCTTCAGCAAATACTCGACTGGCGATAAGCATTCGAGTTGATATGATTTTGATGAAGCCAAAGAAAGGGGGGGGGGGGCAGGTTCTCACATCTGGATGTCGCAGGGTCGGATTTTGTAGCGTATGGATCACTCAGTGATGTGTCTGTAGACAATTATTTGGGCTTTAAATTATTGAGAGAGGAAAATAGAGACACATATTTCTTACCTGTATTAAAATGAGATAGGGCAGATCTACACAAATTTAGTATTTAAATTTACTTTCCAGATACCCACATTGCCTGCGTATTATATTCACACGGACAATAGAATACAGACCAGTTGTTACACACATATCAGCCGTCAACATAACCACTCAATAACCACCCATTCCTCAGAATCATATCGATCTATACTTCACAGCAAAATATTATTTGCGATTCAGCTGCGACGGACAGGACTATTACTGATCATATTGGTTCAACATAACTGAACTGTTACTGAAATGCTTAGAGATTCATTGTTACGGATATGGATAACTTTCCGTGCAATGCCTGCTGAAAGTCTGGAGTCCTTTGTTCCTAGCAGGCAATTTGATTTGTGTAAAATAAATTTGATCTGCATGAGAACATTCTCTTGATTTTTTTTTTTTTTTTTTTAGAACATATGGATATTACACTATGTAAACTTTCAAAACATGCCACTGGTTATGGTGTCAGTTCGCTTGTTTCCTATAAAACAAACAAACAAACAAACGAACAAACAAACAAACATAATTTGTTTGACTTGTATATCCGGATGCTAAAAAACCACGACTTTCATTTTATGCACAATTGTGTATATTTAAATGAGTGATTTCTCCTTTGTTTTCTGTTGATATTAGTTTGCACATCAGTGAATCACTATCGTAAAGATGCTGAGCTTAAAATATAAGACTGAAATAAAAGCTGTGCAATAGATCGAACTCAAGGAAGAGTTTGATGTATCTTTTAAAGGCTGTGAAGAAACACAGCATTTTTTTTCTTCAATTTCAAGATGTTTGAATGTAATACCTTTTGCAGCACATTGTAGATGTCATAGGGATATCTTTGACAAACGGTATGAGTTGTCAGCTGGTTGTTACTGCAGAAAGCACGCATCTTTTCTCTCCATCATCGATATCTGAAGTCATCTTAAAATAGATGTATATCTGTTGTTTCTTTTAATCATGAGAGCGATAGAGGAGAAGTAGAGGAGTGGGCAGAAAATAAGAAAAAGGAAGAAGAAGACGACGACGACGAACAAGAAGAAGAAGAAGAAAGAGGAGAAGATGTGGGAAGAAGAGAAAAAATAAAAAGAAGAAAAAGAAGGAAGAAGAGGAATCAGAGGACGACAAAGAAGAAGAGGAGAAAAAATAAGAAGAAGAAGAAAAAGAAGATGATAAAGAAGAAGAAGAAAAAGAAGAAGGTAAAGACGTTGAGAAGAAGGTAAAAAAATAAGAAAACAAGGCAGAACAGGACGAACAGGGAGAAGAATGCCCCCCTCTCGCCTATTATCATTTGATGAATTCTACGACAGGACATAATGTCTAGTGGAATTTGAGACCTGCTGCCGATTGCGATCTGGGATTTCCAGATTTGGGAGACGCTAACAGTTCAAACAGACGCAGTGACTTATGGGAACCTATCGGTGTCAAGGCCACTCTGGCAGGGGGAGACAAGCGGGCCAGATGTTTGCTTTCGCTCGTGTCTTAGCCCGCCCCTTGTTGACGTAACAGGTTGTTCTGCCAGCGAAGAAATGTTAGTCGATTTGTGTGTCTGTGTGTGTGTGTGAAAGAGACAGTGTCTATGTGACCATATGTGTGTGTGTGTGTGTGAAAGAGTATACTGTGTGGGTGCGCGTGTTTGTGTGTGTGTGCGCGGGCTTGATTTCTTATTTCTATTTTTTGCCTTTCTCCCTTCGTTTTATTTCTTTTCTGCATATTTTTTTTATTTTACTTGCCTGCTCTAACTTTGAGCATGCCTATCGCAGTGGACACATAATTTGCTCTGCCCCTTCTTTTCGAATATTTTGCTCTGTTAAACACACCTGCAAACGGCATTTCACTGTATTTGTCCAGGAATGTTCCCATCTTCTCCTTTAAGACCAGTTTGTTTTAAGCGTCCTTAAACGACATTGCATTGTATTGGTAATACGAAATCGTCGTAGATTTATATAAAAGAAAAGATATAATCAATTTTTAATAGAAGTTTTAACTTCTTTTAACCTGTTGAAACAAAACTGTACTACACACTAATTACCTGCAATGCATGCCTCAATCAAACTTTCTTTCTGGGCTAATCTGTTCATTAAGAGGTCTATATAATACGTTCGTAAGAGGCTAATATAGTTAAGAATGTATTGTTTTAGTCGAGGTCACCAAAGACCAAAGTGACGTTTGCCCTACTGAAAATTAAGGGGGACATCGTTAGTGCTGACCTCTCTAATCCGCGGAGAGAGAAGTCTTAGTGTTTTAAGGACATACCTTGCACTTCAACTTTTCATGTCAAAGGATAAAAGTAACTCTGAGAAAGGCTTAACCTATGGTTACCCACTGCTCAATAACAAATTAACTGTTGAGTAGATGTCTACGAACGCAATTTCTTATACATAAGATTGTTGTACCTCCTAGGAGAAGAATAAATCTCGGGATATAGTAACAATCCGATTGAAAAATCAATATGCAACCATAGTTCATTATGTGGAAAGATAACAAACAATAACGACGACAACAACATAGTTCACTTAAATAGGCCATAGTAAATCATATAGGCTTATAACTTTAGTTTAGAAAATCATAAAAATGAAAATGTCTTACTCTTGAACCAATCGCGTACAAGGAAGTTAAATTCAATTCGTGAAAAGTACAGCAACATATAAGAAACTACGCTGACTAGATGCAAGTTCTAAAGTCAGTTTAATCTACCCCTTTGTTTGTTGTCTACGACGTGTAGAGTAGTGATAGATAATTATTTGTAAACCAGCAAATTACTGCGTCCAAATCTCAGCGATTGGCAAGTAGAATGTTACAGGCCCTTGATATCCTGTCAATGGCCTCCTGATACATTCGAGGTGGTATTGATATGAAAACCGTGTTTAGTGATGATGGAGATTGTTTTTGACCAGCCCGATTACTTGACAAACAACAATGGCTGTTGCACAAGCACAGTTAAAATAATAAAATCGCTTTCGCCCTGTTTGTTTGAGACGTACAACATTAGAAATAAAAAAAAAAAAAATTATAATACAAGGATTAAAAATTCATGCTGTGATAAAATTGTTTTCTCTTCGTGATACTTTTATCTTTTTTTTTTTTCCACGGATGTGTGTGTGTGTTTGTGTGATAAATCCTTTGAATGACGAGAAGAAAAATTCTTCTTTGGTCTATTAGATACTGGTTTTTCAATGTTCTCTCTGTGTGTGTGTGTGTGTGTGTGTGTATATGCCTGGCAAAGGGAGGTAATAGGGCTGGTCAAAAACAATCCCCATTGTCTGGGATCAGTATGTGAAAGAGCGGAAGGGAAAGGGGGAGGAGAACGGAAAAAAGAAGGGGCGTAGGGGGCGGTAGGGGACCTGGGGATCAAACGAATGATTATCCTAGGGAGCGGGTAAATACCAGATTTTGAATCTAAGTCCAAATTGGCGGACTGTATGGTGGCTTGCTCTATTGTTGATACTTAATCCCTTATTTAACCTCCATCTTATGGCGGGATCATGAAGTACACTCTATGCTCAAAATTTCACGTTCAAACTATGCATTAACCTATTTGTTCCTCAATCTATGTTTCAAATTTTCTGTCTAGATGTTTTCTCGCATGCAGGTTCCTTAAGCCTTCTTCTAGTACCCCAAACAATCCAATATTATCTCATCAATTTGGTGTTTTTGTTTTTCTGTGTAATTTTTTCTTTTTCTTACAGTACCGTATTTTTTTTTTCTTCTGAGAAAAAATAAAGTGAAAAAAAAAAGTGGAAGAAAAAAGAAATAAAATTTTGAAAAATCTGAATTTTTATTTTTCACATATTATATATAAAGGAGCGTTAAGGACAGATCTACATAATTATACCTTCATCGTGGGAAACCTGATTCAGTTAGATCTACCGCTGAGAAACTGTCGTATCCAGAATGTTCTAATAGGATTTGTGGGATTTCCCATGCTAGTACGAAATTTCAATACATCAGTCACTGGGTTTAGTACTCGACACTTTTATAACGACAGCATCTGTCTGTGAAGACAAAATGAAATAGAAAGGAAGACTGAAATATTCCCTTTCAGCATGGGAGAAAAGAGTTCGAGAAAGCACTAAGACACGCCATTTAAAAAACTCGCTGTAACAAAAAATACCATCGAAATCGTTTTCAATTTTCATGACTGGGCAAGAGAAGTCCTTTTGAAATCAAGGCGTTACGTATCAAGATTTTTATCATATCAGAGTAGCTGTGAAACTGATAACTGGATGAAGCTGTTATGACTTGTCGTAGTTCAAGGCTTCGTCTGAAGTGGTCACCGATACAGGGGCCGTATCGCTAAGTGTGGGGAAATCCCAGATTTTCACGGTCGCTCGTAGCACTACTTTTCATTGATGGGAGGTCAGAGGTCGAGGCTTACACTCTAAATAAACGATACCAAAAGCGGGAGTGTCCTGATCAATTCCCTCCTCCAAGCCCCCTCCTCTTCCCTACCTCCCCACTTTCACCTCCCCCCCCCCCCCCCGCTCCGTATGATGCCAGAAAAAATTTCCGGGGGGTGTGACAAGTAGTGCTGTTGTCGTTGATATTACTGCTGCTATTCTTGTTGTTGTCGTTGTTGTTATTGCTCCTGTTCTTGTTGTTGTCGTTGTTGTTATTGCTGCTACTCTTGTTGTTGTCGTTGTTGTTATTGCTACTAGTCTTGTTGTTGTCGTTGTTGTTATTGCTGCTTTCGTGTTGTCGGAGTTGTTATTGCTGTTATTCTTGTTGTTGTCGTTGTTGTTATTGCTGCTACTCCTGTTGTTGTCGTTGTTGTTATTGCTGCTATTCGTGTTGTTGTCGGAGTTGTTCTTATTGTTGTTAAATTCAGCAATAATGACATTGTTTTTTGTCAAGGGTGCAAAATTCAGTCTTGCATCTTCTTGAGTTGGGCTTCATGGAAAAGTTAGGAACCAACTGTCCTAAACCGTTATTGACATTCTGAGTTTGGAGATGTCATAGCGATGAGATGCACCCTACAGCGAGGGGAGTATATCATTATCATCAATGACATTTACTTATGCACTAGTCACCATCTGTGGGCCAGTCCAATCCAGGCATACTTATAGTTTGCATAATTATGCATATAAACACCGGTGTGTCGCAATTTCACTAAAACTCTGTAATGTAAAAATGAATCATTTAATCTTTTTGTTTTTTTTCCTTGTTTGTACGTTTGTTTGTTCTTGGTTGTTGTTACTTTTTGTTTTTTGTTGTTGTTTTTTAAAGAAAACAGAGCAGGTGCAGTAGAAGTGAAACAGGTGGAATTACAGACAAACAGACAAACAGACAGACAGACAGACAGACTCAATGATTCACGAATTTTAATCTGTCTGTGATCATGGCAGTCTTTCACTTAGGCCACATGATGACGAGAGCTTGCTTGAGGTCAGTGTCACAGGGTCAAAGGTGACAGAGTTAACCAAATATCATTCATTAGTCACTTACTTAACGCCGAAGTCATGATATGATCGTTAACCTAAATAAACTCATCGTGTGGAATAAACTAATAGGATACTCAGTAAATGATAGTTTAACATTTGAACAGTGTCGGAGGAAACAACGGTATTGTTAAAGTTTATATAATGGCATCTGTTCGTGTTTAAGGAATGCCTTTTAATTTCTGGTGTCAGTAGCCCAGTGACTGGGTCATCGGACTCGGAACCAAAAGTTCCAGGTTCGAGCCCTGGCTGGTCCCAACAGTTTGTCCTTGGGACAAATAATTACCATCCTGTTGTTGTTTTTTTTAATTCCACCCAGGTTAGAATGGGTCACCGACCAAAAACAATGAATGTTATTGTTAAACTGATATACACTTGAGCGCCTAACAAGCAGCCGCCTTGTGTGCTCCCATAAAACTCAAAACGTCTGTTGTGAATGTCTCCTTTACCCCTGTGGAGTAATAGTACACCTAGACTACAAAGCGCTTACAGTCTGTATTGTGAGGAGATGAGCGCTACATCAATGCTCATCATTATTGTCTACATATCCATCATCATTATTACTACTATTACAACTATTATCATCAATTTGGGCCTGGATAGCAAATATAATATATGGGACTTTTTTTAAAAAAAATTATTTTGTTTTATTATTATTATTATTATTATTATTTAGCATAATACGCTATTAGAAAACTCACTCAGCTGCAAAAATATAACGATCCAGGCTATGTGCAGACTCGGTTCTTGACACTTTCATAGAGAGTAAATAATGCTGAAAGAAAGAACTCACGGTCACTTTACTTAGTAAATGACAACACAACTCGCATTAGTCCCAATGAGCTTTTGTTGAACTGCATTTTTCGAAGCTTTTTTTTTTTTTTTTCATTTTGCGGTTTTAGACGTATGGCTGTGTTGACCCTTCAAAGCCTCGTTTATCCAGTGCCACTGCCATTGTTTTTTGGAAAATGATAATTGTATGAGTTAAGACACTTTCCCATGAGAATTAACTTCATCCTGAATGCTGACATTGTCTTGTTTCACTTTTCGAACTTAGGCACTGAAGACACTTTGGCTTTTAATGGTCAAAATGTAATTTTCCTATGAAAATGGCAGTAGACTTCGAGATAATAATAAGCTTGTAAGTGTTGACAGTATGTGACAATGGGACCTTTCCGCTCTCGTTAACCTGCATCAGTTTTGTTTTGTTTAGTTTGTTTTTTTTTTTTTAGCTGTTTTACGATCAGTTTTGAAAAGGTTGTGTGAAGCCTTAGAGAGTTAAGCACGCAGTTTCCAGTGTGAGTAATGATAGTAAAGTCACGTGCACTGTACCAATGAATGAGTGACTCACTCTTTGATTATGATGCTACTGGCCAACTTTTACGAAATGACTCACAGTAGGACAGATGGTATAGATGAAAAAAAAAAAAGTTTTAAGGAATTAACCAGTTTGCGACCCAACGAGGGAACAGCTTGAGTGACTTTTCGCAATTTCTTTCTATAACTATAATGGGTAACATCTCAATTCCAGTAGTTCAAAGTAGCTCCATGTGTCCAAGAACAATAATAAATTCTGTTGAGTTAATGCTTCATTTTGGTGGCATCTTTAAACTGGCTACGAGATGACAACGTATTTTTAAGCAACTGGTCGACAAAAGCCATAGAGAAAACAGTGAAATAACTTCTCACGGAGCTGGTGGACTCAATATTGGAACTACCTCAGCTTCAAGAAATTGACAATGCCAATAAGACTGTAGACAAAATAATCTAGGCAGACATATTCCTTAACAATGAAAGAATCTGAGCAGAGAATTAATTAGTTAACCACATTGGTAACGACTGAGATCTTCCTGCAACTGTCCTCATTCTGAACTCTGCTGATAAGGATAATTCAGGATGGGCGATTCCTTACAAAAGGACATAAAATTATGACCTGCAAAATAACATAAGAAAAGATACGAGATGGATTACAGATACGTGAGATGTCACAAATGTTTGTCATGCTGTTATAAAGATGTCATAATATCTGACTTACCTGTGACCAGAGAGGACAGATAAACAAACCTGCATTATGTAAGACACAGGAACATAACACTGAGATGTATAATTTTACATATACAACACAAAACTATAGGAGCCAGTTAATATTACATCCATTTGTAACACATTGCACATATTATATACCTCAAACTTTTAATGTCGACTTCATTTAGCTCTCTGTATTGTATTGAATTTTCTCTTTCACGCATGGAAATATTCGTGACATATAGCGGAATCAAATTATAATTTATTTTGTTCCCTTTTCCTTGTGTTTTGTGATGATGTTAAATGGTTGTAACTTGCCACATCCACACAAATTTTCTAGCCTATAGTCGATTTTCACATGGCGTGATAGGGCAGCATTCCATGGCCGCTGCTCACGATGACGACGCCTGGTCTGAGACCACCATGAGAAAATGGGTTAATGAGTGAGCGAAAGTCAGTCAGTCGAGCAACACAGGTGCGGATGACAATGTCAGTTAATGAATGTCAGTGTGAACTTCTGCTTAGATGGACCAACTATGTCAGTTAGAATAAATTAATTAATTTGTGTTGTTTTTCATTCTCTCTCTCTCTCTCTTTGGCTCTGTCTCTTGTCTTTCTCTCTCTCACACACACACATACAAACTTATGTTCTGATTTTGCCGGAGAAAAAATAACAGAAGAGGAAGATTCCGACTTGCCATTTCTTAAATATTGTAATAGTCGTTCTTTAAATGATTCTTATATCAGACTTTATCATGCTCATTTTAAACCATATACACATTCCTCACTGAAGGAAATAAAACTGTAAACAGCAAAGTTTTAGTGGGCCTGAATATCATATTATTATAATAATCATTATAAAAAATTATTGTAAAAATCTTTTGTTTTGTTTTCCTTGTTTTGTTTTGTCTTTGTTTTTTTTTTTTTTTTCATTTGATTTTCACTTCTTTGTGAATCATTTGGAGAAATTCTAACTATTTGATCTATGAACTAGTCAAGCGGGGAAAAGGGGTCGCCGAAACTGGGCCACACACCTTATGTAATGACCTTGATTCAAACAACGACAGAAAGAAAAAAAAGTTCGAGGTCAGGAATTCGCCCGTAAGTCAATAGAAAGAAAATTTGATTAGCTTCTCACTCTTTCATGACCCCCCTTTTTACGTCTTTCACTTACTAATCCACAATCTGCAAACTTTTCTCATGAAGATTAAGAGGGGACAGAATGGGAGAAACCCGGGCGTTAATCAGGTCATTATTTTACCGTTAGTTTCAGAGGGACCTTGGGAGGGTTTATCATATTAATCTCTGGTAATTCAATTTCAGACAGAGGGATTTCAAAGGATTAACAATTGAGGGGAAAATGTGCCGTAACCCAAGAGTTAGCCGGATTATATTTGTGTGTAAATAGTGCATATAGGCGGAGTTATAAAGGACCCCTGGTTTTCCAGACTGGTTAGGCAACGTACGTCCTCCCCCCCCCCTCCTTTTTTTTTCTCTCTCCCTCCCCCCCCCCTCCCCCAACCACTAATCCGTGATATCTTCAAAAGAGGCATGGTGTTAGCAGGCGCAGGCTCCATTTCAGGCAGATGGGTGCACAGGCGCAAAGGAAGCTGCTATATCCCACTCCCTTTCCCATCCATCCATCCATCCGTCCGTCTATCCATCCATCCGATATTCATCCATCCATCCATCCATCCATCCATCCATCTATCCATCCATCCATCCATCCATCCATCCATCCATCCATCCATCTATCTATCCATCCATCCATCCATCCATCCATCTCTTTTTTTAACAAGGTTTTACAAGGTTTAATAAATCATTCCGGACTGCTCAAATGCATCATACAAGAAATGAATATTATTTTAATTTGGTTGGAACGATGTTCAAATTATACAACAGTACTATTGTAAATCACATCGATTATGTACAATACTCTTCCAACAGATTTCTCTGTCTGTTTCTCTCTCTCCCTCTATCTCTCTCCCTCTCTCTTCTTTCACAGATAATGTCTCTTTTTTGTATATATATATATACTCGTAATAATTAAGATATTATCTTAATTCTTCTTTAGATATCAAAATATAAGTGAACAACTTTGGTTACCTTTCAAAATTTTTTTATTCCTTCTCTATTTGTTTGGGTTATGTTTGTTTGCTTGTTTGTTTGTTTTGTTGGTATGTTTGCTATGAAAATCGGTAATAACAACAATTGTGACAACAATAACCACCATTTTAGTAAAAAAAAAAAAAAAGAGAAAAAAGAAAAAAAAAGAGAAAGAAAATATGACTTATGACCCCAATCGAAACAAGAATGGCACTTTTAGCCCTGACATTTTCTGCAAAAAAAGTTGTTCAGGACAACTTACGAGTAAAAAACAAAAAATGGACTCTAGAGAAGATTACAAGACACCTAACCATTCGTATACTTATCCTGCAGATCTAAATCTACGACGCACAAAACGTAAGTATAAGGGGACCACTAATGAAAGAAACGTTTTCGCCAGTGTCATGAGTAAGCTAACATTCCACGAAAAACAAAGAGAAAACGGAAAGTGTTGATGAGATCACTGACCTGTAGTGAGTGACAGGTGAAAGGTCATCAATAGTCCATTGAGTAACCATCTACCTGAACGTGGGATAATAAGCATGGCGTTAGGTATTAGCGAAGGCTCTGTCTAACGCATCTGACAAAACGCCTCTTTCATCAATGTGTTGTTATTGTAAATATTAATCACCCGAACTATTCAATCAGATCTAAAACTTTCCATAAGATTAGAAGGGAACCTGTTACATGCATCATTTTATTTCTAAATCCTTCATGCACTGGGTTTCCAATGCGATAAAAGGGATATCCCAAAATTAAATAGCACTCTTTCAAATTATTTTCGGAGAAAAGGAGGTTTGTGAAAGAACGTTTGTACATTTAACAAAATGCTCTTTCTCTGAAAATAGCATCTCCAAAAGCTACGAAAAAGAAAACGAAATTTTATTTTGTCCATGAGGAAATCGGGCTAGTTTTGCAATGATTATGCAGAAAAGTATATTATACAACGAACACATGCCTAAAGTTCAGGATACAACAGGAGCACAGATTGCTATTTTTAATTTTTTATCATTATTAATCACTCATTAATTGCTTATTTATTTATATATTTATTTATGTATTATTTATGTATTTGTTTATTTATTTGCTTATTCATTTATATATTTATTATACATTAATTATACAATTATATATTAATATATATATAACTCATTTTTTTGTTAATTCATTTATTTATTTATCGTGATCATTCATTTAAGAAACAGTGAGCCAGATGCAGTTTTTTTTTTTTAAAGAATAAACTGCTGCAAAATGTTTTTTTCAGTACTATTGTGTAAAAATGTGTTTGAACAGAAAACGAAATAATTAAACTGTGTTCAGAAAAGTATTTCGTCAAAGGACTGTCTGGGGAGTCAGATTCATTAGCCCTTAGATGCCCCAGGGATGAAGACTTACATAACTCGTCTTTTCAGTTCATATTACTATGATGGCAGTGTAAAGGTGTCAATGTAGAGTCTGCTATCGATTTACTGGAGCTCGTATCACAGATAGATAGACAGGTAGACACACACACTCACACACACACACACACACACAGATAGACAGATAGATAGATAGATAGACAGACAGACAGACAGACAGACAGATAGATAGATAGATAGATAGATAGA
>JBCEWB010089523.1:0-12520 GCA_039654565.1 Peronia peronii
GTTTGTTGGCTTTTTCCCCCCCCCCCCCCCCCCCCCCTTTCCTCCCGTTCCCCTCCGTCTACCATCATAATTACTTTTTGTCAAACGCTAACGATGAAATTTATACCATTTGAACATTTGAGCACATGAATTATATACATACGAATCTCATCTCTCTCTCTCTCTCTGTGCAGTTTAATTTTTTTTTTCTTTAGATCGATGGATTTTTTTTTTCTGTGTTTCAGATTATTTACCTTTGCTAGACATAAGACATAAAGAAGCTATTATTAGGAAGAAATAATTAGCTCTTTTTATTTCTTTAAAGAAATGCTTAACAAAAAATGTTGAAAACCTTGTTATGTTATTCATGTAATATTATTATTATTATTTTCCATGTGATATATCTTACTATAACAAGCTACTGTTTCCTAGGCTACGAATAAAGAGAGCGACAAAAATATGTGATTTTTTACCCTATTCACACTGCTTGTTTATATATATACCTTGTATTGTGCCCAGGAACAAATTTGAGTGGCAGAAAAAAAAAAAAGTAAAAAAAAGATTTATTCTTAACGATTTCCCTCTAATATTGCTGAAACGATTCACAGAGACCCAGTCTCTCTCCAAGTATCATTTTCAGTGCTAATGTTTAATGTACCCATCTTACTCAAAAACTTGTTCGCCAACTTAGTGCAACCCCCCCCCCCCCACACACACACACATTCCACCCCTCCCATCCCGCCCTTCAGCTTTCCTCTCTGAAGTCCTTCCGTGTCTCCCCTTCCCCCCTCTCCTTACGCCCCCCTTCCCCCCCCCCTCCCCGGCCCCCCGACACACACCTAAATGGCCGGTCACCTTGCCATACCTGCCGGGATGACCGAGAAACAAAAGCAGTAAAGGGATTTACACTAAAAAGACGTCATAAAAGTGACACCTGCCTGCTGTTCCACTTGGTTATTCTTCTTCTTCTTTTCCCCTTCAGTCCTGGCTGGCATGACTCAGACTGGGCTAATTCAGTACTTTAAAAAATAATGTGCATTTTAAAGGTTTAAATACATGTACATATATATTATTATGGTGGGATCTCCGCGACATCGTGCATCGCGACTTCCAGAAGGTTTTGCACTTCAGGTAGGCTCGATCGCTTCGGCTTGAATACAAGCAGGGTGTTGGTCAGTCGTACTAGGGTGGTATGGAACTGGTGGATGGACATTTGTATGACATGATGGAAGAGGGGGAAGGTGGGGGGGGGGGGGGGGGGGCGCTAGGTGAGGCCAAGTACAAATTTATCTTTCATCTTCATTTTTTGTCAGCGGGACCTCCAGCTCTTTGACGAATTACTAAGACAGGTTTTTATAGCGCTGAGATTTATATTAATACTTATTCTTTCTTCCTCTGTGTTGTTTTTTCTCGCACACTCTCTGTCTTTCTTTCCCTCTCTTTCGTGACTCCCCCCTCTTTCTCTCTGTCTGTCTGTCTCTTTCTCTCTCTCTTAAACACATAAATGTGACACCTACATCATATATATTAGTTTGTCTCATCTGTGTCTTGCTTTACCCTTCCATGATCTCTATTTCGCTCTCTCGTTTTCTCTTTCCCTCGCCCATTCTTGCTATCGTTTCTTTTGTTGTTTGATATTACTCAAATTATTATCATTATATTTATTATTTGATATTACTTACTCTCTCTTTCTTTGTTTAATACACACACACACAAAATTTTTGTCTTCTTCTCTCTGCCTATCTCTCTCTCTCTCTATCTATCTATCTCTTTTAATGTATACCTCCAATCGCTATCTTTCTCTTGTATTTTTCTTCATTCCTTTTTTTTTCCGTTCTCACATTTCTTACAATCACCACCCTTTGTTCACGACTATCGTCACTTTCCCTTTTGCCCGCACAATTTCCCTCTTGTCACTCCTCTCTATTACCGGCCATTCGACATTGATCCACTGGCTGAGTTGTTGTTACTTTGCTGTCAAAAATTTAACGACTTCTCTTAGAAACTGTCAAATCTCTAGACCTGAGATGATTTTCAAATACAAAAAGGATTATCTTCGTATTATGAACTGTCTGACTCAACAAGACGGCGAAGAAACGTTTTCCCCACATGATATTTGTGCGGCTGTCAAAATATTGATGTTTGTTATAATATACAAGGCAGAGATGTGTTTCATATTACAGTGTAGCAGCAAATGGTATTCTCAACAAATAAGGAGCCAGAAGTGTCTTATTTTATAACTATTATTTTATAACTAGTGTATAACAATACCGTCACTTTCAAGCCGAGAATGGTTCTTGTCATATTACATTTCTACAGTGAGAGTGACAGCTCTCCGTGCGATTTCTTTCTCGGTAGTACTTGCTCTTGAGTACTTCTCTATCCTTCTCATTAAAAAAGAAAATGCAAAGAATTTTCTAAACCTCAAAGAGGCTTTCTGTTTGACACAACACTTTCTCTATCACTGTCTGTGCCTGC
The DNA here is from genome assembly GCA_039654565.1 of Peronia peronii. NCBI lineage: Eukaryota > Metazoa > Mollusca > Gastropoda > Systellommatophora > Onchidiidae > Peronia > Peronia peronii. The sequence continues at coordinate 2,458 of JBCEWB010089523.1, forward strand.
GCCTCTCTCACCTCTCTCTCTCTCTCTCTCTTATTATATCTCTCGTTCTTCTGTCTCTCCGTCTCTTTTCGTCTTTCTTTATGTTTCTCACTCCAGCTTGTCTTTTTTTCGCTTCTGGCCTCTCCCTCCTCTCTATCCCAACCTCTTTCTTTTCACTGTCTGAACCTGTCTCGCATTCCACCTGATTTTTCTCTGTCCTATTTATTTCATCCATTTCAGTTTGTTTTCATTTATCTATTCATGTCACAAATCGAGAATTTCATAGATGCCTTTTTTTTTTAATGGAGTTATCACGTCAGAATGTAGGGTCTCTTGGTAAATAATCGCAACTATACAAAACTTGCAAAATGAAATTGAAAATTGTGCTCACGATGTCTATACATTATTTATTTATGTATTTTTTTTTTTTTACATTATTTATCTATTAATTAATGGGGTTTTCTTTAAAATATTGTTATTGAGGTGCTTTTTCTTTTCTTTTCTTTCTTTTTTTTTTTTAATCTCTCTTTCATTCTCTTTGCAAAACATCGCTATTTACAGAGAGCGTTATTTTGGTGTTATTGCAGTCTATTCAGTCGACGTAAAATGGCGGCCGTGTTTTATCGGAACATAAGAAAGGAGTCAGTGGTCCCCTAGCAATATAAGCAGCACCAATGTAAATAACAATGTCATGAAGTCTCTGGTATTAGTGTTCTGCGTCTGAATCCTGGGTTTCTGATATCACTCACTGAGGTGGCCTTTGTCTCCTTTGCTACCTAGGCCGGCAGCTCGGACTGTTAAATCCAGTCATCAAGTGTCAAAGGTCCCGCCACCCCTGTCTGAAGTTATTTACGCTTGCCTCCCTCGCTTATTGTCACAACGCCTTCCCTCTATTGGTCATAGCCAGCGAGCCCCGTGGTGCCTGTCAGGACAGCCAAATTTACGGTAGGCGGGAGCTCAGCCACTGTGACATTGTCAAAAATCAGCCGGCAGAAATCTGATATTAATGGTGACAGAATGTTGAGGAGGAAAGAAAGATGTCTTATTTCTCTATAAACGTATCGATTACTACCGTAGTGTTCCGTTACCTCAAGTTTAGTACTCAGTTTGCAGGGAATTGATGAAGAAATCTGCAAACTATGCTGATACCGGTCCCCAGAAATACATGATTACAATTATATTGTGTAATCAATTGTTGCCTAAATTTTGAAAGGGAACGGTTAGCATCTTTAGCCTTTATACTTTATCCTATCTGTCAGTCGTTTGCAAATACCATGATTACTCACATGGTTCAATCTGTGCCGTAATGAACAAAAGGAGAGAAAGACAGAGAGAGAAAGAGAAAAACCATGAACGTCTACGGAGAAGTTAATACAAAAGTTCCGTGTACAAAAGTTCTGGTGATAAGAATTTGAGAGACATTAAGCCATAGTCACCTATATCTATCCATATCCAGTTGCTGAACGGCTTGTTGACCGGCTTGTTGGAACTGCTGGACTGCTGCATTTAAAAAAAAAAAAATTCTGAGAACTTTGACTATCAAGGGCAGCTCTGTTTCAGCTACTCTACCTGAACATTAAAGTTTGCAGAAAGGAGCGACATGTCCTTCAGCCCCAACACATGGAGATATCTAAAGGTGAGGCACGGGATAAAGAGACGGCGACAGCATTGTTACTGTTGCATTGATAGAATTCGATATTTTATGAGGCGCGGTTGACACTCGGCGACACTCCAGACTTTCTATAGTACCGTCTTCAGGAAGAGCCTTTATCAGTGGCGGACCCGACTGCGTGCAAACTTTTGCTTTCACTCTACACCATAAATATTGTGGCAAAAACGTTTGCTGGGACTGGACATTGCCAGTGTCCGCATGACCATGAGGGTGAAAGAAGAACAGACCATGTATATATCAACTCCTGTGTGATCAAACTGTACAGAAACTGCAAAATAACATAAACAGTAAAAGTAACCATAATCATGATAATAAAAGACTGCATTTATATAGTGTTGTTGTTGTGTGTAACAGTGTGTGAATGTGAGTATTGTGGATGTAGTTCATGGTGTAAATGGTCTACAATGTTCGTATAACAATTATAATAACATTAATAATTTTACCTTAGATGCAAATTTATTCAATGCTACAGTACTTCCTTTGGTCCACGTTGGTTATTTCTAACAACTGATGCCTTCAGAAACATGACAGGATTCTGTCTGAGAGTCATCCACATTCCTGGGTGTCATGGTGGATTTTTCTTTTCTTTTCTTTTATTTCTTCATTTATTTATTAAAAACTGTTTTTAGAATTAGTTTACATTTTCTTGGATTTGTTGGAATTTTTTTAGTGCCTCACTGCTGCTGTCTTAACAAGGAAAATATAAAGTTTACGGAGGCTGGTCAAGTGAGTACGGAATTTATAACTTATAGGTTGTCTGTCTTCTTACACAGGCACTGGAAAATCTCGAGTGGTTTTTGTCAAAGATACAAGAACACTTGTTCCACTCAGGCATGGAAAGGACAGAAGAATATTGTAAAGGGAGTGGGAGGGAACATTTACAGGTGAAAACTCTACCTTCTTTTTCAGTCTTTGCCACGGGCAAAGTGATGTCCTTAAAGTCGTCACAATATTCAGTTTTTAGTTTCTTTTTTATCCATTTTTGACACCGTCAAGCCTCAAAGACCAGACTATTTCAAATGGACGACCAACTTCTCCATTTTACTGATTTCCTTTGTCCACGGGTGGAGATTTCAACATGCCCATATCCAGAGTGACAGAAACATTTAATATATAAATTTCAATGAGAGATATACATGGTGAATGAAACTTGTGGAAGTTTCAATGAGGAGTAAAACCCTATTCAGTGAGAGAGAAATATGTAGAATGCTTTAGTAAGAGACATTAAGCATGTAGAAAATTGTAGATTTCAGACTAAGGGATTTGATTTGAAAAGATGTGAAACATAATGAAATGAATTGACAAATATCATAATACCGCAAACCACAAGAGTAGTCAGCGTCCGAAAGTGACATCAGATGTCACACAACCCAGGAGAAAATGGTAACACTGCAATAGAAACTTTTTAGAATAGGCTTTGTCAGGAGAAGGAAAATGTGATTTTAACATAGCGAAATGTTACCCGTGTCAAATCACATCGTTCTTTTATTTGTTCCCAGTTAACGTTCCGTCTTCCATTTCAAATACCAATGAATGCAATAAATGTTATTTAAAATTTTAAGGTAATCAGTTATAAGCTTCTTCGATATCATTATTTATGGCATTTTTTCCTTCTCTTTTTTCTTTGTGGTGGTGTTATTTTATGACTGTATTGGTTTTGTTATAAACGTTCTTCTTGTCGGGAAATATCATTTTCTTTTTCAAATATGTATTTAAAAACGAATACGCAAAACTCTGTAATTTATGTCCTCAATTTCCCTCTTCATTTTAGCTCTGACATACTAGAATCAATGTACATTGTATAATTGCTTTTATTTCCCCATATTCTACACTTAGATTGAGGCTGGTCGGTATTCTATCATGAACCGCTGGGCTTCCTGGACTGCTTGATGGTCTATGGGTAACTTTGCCTGTATGTACGATAATAGTCCTTACTGTTCCGCCAAAGCAGGTCGGCAGTCACATATAGTTATGTTCATGCACTTGCTCTTGACGCAGATCTTATCATTTTTCATGATGCTTTTCCCAAATTGTTATACACATTTTCTGGACACCGGGAGAGAAGATCAAAGCTGGTGACGATAAAAATTTATTCCAGAAAACACAAAATCCAACAGTGAGATATAATGGGTTCCTGGTGTTAAATGGAATAGTGTCTATAGAGATGTAAGCTAGAAATTGAAGATAGGGATACCGTGATCCCTCCTGGACGTCGGACATGAACAAAGTGGTAGTCAGGTGTCGGATGCTCAAAGATCTTTATGTTTTATTTACCGCCATCTTCGTTCGACTGGTGCCCCGCGGTTTCCATGACTGAGTGAGCATAAAAAAATTGTCGCCTAGAGCTGCGAATGTGTGGTCACAGATACATGAACATATCTCATATCATCACCCTCGCTCATTAAAACATTTTGATATATTTGGCCATAAAAGCCATCCGCAAATAATCCTCGTCACTGGCCGAACAATAAACGCTGGGCAGGGTGGAGGATAGGATGAAGAGAAGACAGGAGGATTGAAATGTCAAAATGGTCACCAAATCCAAGACCACCACACTACAGACCCATCCACAGAGGCTGTTAGCGACCATTAGCTACATCTTCCTGAGTACCATCCATAAATAAACACACGATTTACTGCCCTTGGGTTTTAGTAGTCACAATTGTCCTCCCCTGATAACCAGATTCACCCCCTTGGTTTTTGACGCCGCGTTTCGCATCCCGCAAGTCTCACACAAAAGGTGTTCTTGCACTGCCCTCATAAATCCTTTGAAGTGGCTCCACCGAAATATGTTTTACGGTATCTCAAATTGAAACGCCTGTTGTGGTCAACAATGAGTTCCAGCCCTTGATGGTTGCCGGAATCGCCTTTGTACTGACTGGCCGTGAACGACCTGTTTTCTCTCGGCCACCACAGAGGTTAGGCCCACCTTTCACCAGACCTGAAGACCGAGTCTTTCTGAAGGAAATAACCAGGATTTATGTTGTGTGACTGGCATTGTCCGCTGATGGTGGGGCACAGATGGAACAAGACGAGGAAATGGTTTGGGAAGCACTGGCTTTATGATTTGGAAGTTTATGGTGGTTTGATTCCCAGAATAAATCAACTACAAGCACAATACTATGAGGAGAAGATGGCGTGTTCTGTAGAGGTGTGTGGAAATGATCGGCTCTTTGAATCTGATGATGTTTGTGGTCTAGCAGCTGCTCTGTTCTCCTGAGCTCCCGTTTATTGAGAAGGAATATTGATTTAAAGAGGATCCGTCGGATCAAATCAGCAAAATATAAATTTTCAAACAAACGGCTTAGCGTCTCTCTTTTCGTTAAGATGTCATCTTTTAGTCTTAATCTGTACTTTTCCTTCATCCTGTTTTTGAGGCCATGGACAAACAAAAGTGTGTACACGCGATCTTCGGAGACGTGTATATATTTGATGCGTATTGTTAGTACAGCATCACCATTCAAGTCCGATATTTTATCATCGTACAAGCTGTGCTTTTACGAGATCTATGCATCCTTAAACTTTCTCTGAACTTCAGAGTCAGTTTCAAGATAATGTTCTGTTCTGTCAGCCAAATGTTTTGCTCGATGAAGTTTGATATAAAATATGTGCTTTCGGAAAGATACTGACTCTTAAATAATTGAGCATTACTTACGCAGAGATAGTCTGAACCCAAGTTTTAAGTGAGGATTTGTCTTCTGAAGAAAACAAACAAACAAACAAAAACTGACCAATACTTGCAAACAAGCTGGCGAAGTATTTATTTCCAGTTTTTCTTCCTATTTCATGAATCTCATCAGGTATGCATAGGCGTAGTTTGAAAGAGTAAAGATGATCTAAATTTCTAGAGATATACGCATTATTTTTAATGGCAATATAAATTGCGGAGACAGCTTTGACCCATATTTTGTTTGTTGTTTTACCTAAACTAGTCTTTCCATTTTTCGCTACAAAATGCAGCTGTAGCCGCAAACAGTTTCATCATGTTACATCACCCACATGTAAAACTCGCCTTTGTTGTGTGTTTATATCTGTTTATATCTCGACGTGCCGGTCACATCTTCTTTACCGGCGAAGTACACTCGTAACATCGAACACAAATTTATGGCCTGTCTCGGAATCCAATTTCTGCGCACCGACCAAGTCTCTCTACGAGTCACGAAAACCCATCATTTTTTATCTGTAATCAGCAACTGTTTCAACACGGCCACTCCAGGGATCCCCCAGTCACAGGTCTGTAATCCCTGACCAACAGTAAAGATGTCAAACTGTCTCCCGACTTCCGTCCCAATCACCAAACCCTCGGATTTTGGCTGGGGCCATTACGGCGAGAATTGGAGATATTTGGGTCTTAATTTCTGTAGATATAGGGCTCTTCATCCCGATATTGCTGCTGTGAAGGACAGGGGTGGCGCAGGGAGGCCACAGGACAGCGGAGGAATGTCACAGAGCTCATTGGTAGCTTCCAGTATGGTCAGTCTATGCATGGATATGGGCAGCCTGGCCTATACAAGTATGTCCAACCAAGTCTCTCCTTCTTCAGTAGTAAATAAGCACTATCTGTTCCACGTATCTGATTGAATAACTATGATGTAGTGTCTCTTTCTCTGGTTTTGTGTTGAATCTCTACAGTTAATAGTACTAGAGCTACCTAGATCATAATGAATACCATCTCTCTCTCTCTCTCTTTCTCTCTCTTTCTCTCTCCATCTTTCTCCCTCTTCCCCTCTTCCTCTTTCTTTCTCCCCCCCCCCCCATCCCTTTTCTGTTTCCCTTTGTGTGTCAATGTTTTTCTTTTTCATTTCTTTTCTTTCTTTCTTTCCTTTTTTTCTTTTTTCTTTTTTTTTCTTTCTTTTTTCTTTTTTTTTTTCAAAGTGTACAATGCCTACATTCTAGAGGTTTTTCAGTCAACTAGCACAAATTCTTTTTTTTTTTTTTTTCGTTTTTGTCTTAACTTTTCCGTTCTCCGAACAATATATATATTTATTTGTAAAACAATAGTTTTTTTTTTTTATAAGCTGTGTATATTCAAAAATGGTCACTGTTAACCGGTTATTGAGAGGTTCTTTATTAACCTACTCAAAACCAAGGCAAACCCAGATAAACCGGTCCATCATGAGTAATGGTCACCTGCTTGCAAAATTTAGAGAGCGGTGTTTCAGTTCTTACATCCAGGTTATATCTATACAGATTTTATGAGGCACACCACAAACTGTTAATGAATAACTGAACAGTGAATAATTCTACCGAAACTTTAAAGAAAACCTAATAGCTGTGGACCCCGTGCTAAATCTGTCCAACACCACCATATAATAAAATTTTGCACTCAGTCTGTTTCTTTCTTTCTCCTTTCTTTCTTTCTTTCTTTCTTTCTTTCTTTCTTTCTTTCTTTCTTTCTTTCTTTCTTTCTTTCTTTCTTTCCTTCTTCTTCTTCTTCTTCTCCTTTTTCTTGTCCTTCTCTTTCTTCTTCTTCTTTATCTTCTTTTGAAATTAGCCGTCATTTCTAGTCTTTTACATAACTATTCAATCGATACAAACAAAAGAAAACAAATAATGGTGACAACAACTGCACCAACAAAAACATTTATAGTGAAACGAAATGCAGAAGTTCAGTTTTAAGTGTTTTATTTTAATAGTTCAAGCAGGCTCGTCAAGCAGCGTCAGTATGAATATATTACAAATCAAAAAACAAGAAATGCAAAGTTTATTTAGTGAATAACGGGAGACAACAATCAAACCCTTTTACTGCTGAATCCACAACCATTGCAAATTTGAGGGATCATTTTAACCTTTAGATAAGATGGCAATTAGAAAGGCTCGTCCATTGCAAGAATTATTATAATTCTATGTAATTATAACAGCAGGATCAAGCTTTAACTATCAATCTTCACTGGTTTTCAGACAGAAGAGACAGCAAGAAGTTGATACCAGGTGTTTAGCATTCAAAGAGTTAAAGGCGCCAGTCATCTAATGGGCAAGGGTGGGATCAAAGGTCACATGTATCTCTATGTCAAGCTGCCAATCAGCGTGAATATTAGTGTGATGTAGAAAAAATTCGCATTATAGTGTACAGCAGACGTTCATTTTAAACGTCAGAACCTGCATAGACACTAGGAAAGAGATTATGAGGTTGGTCAGGAATCTCCTGCAAGAGATGTAAGGAGGAAGAATTATTATAATACTGTAAATCTACGTCATGGCAATATTCCAAATAATCGTCTGGTTCAATATACATTAATCCCAGAAGTGACAGGAATGAGATTTGCTGATTCCCAAAGAACTTAACAGAGGATATTTGAGAGAGTTCAAGGAAATTAGTTGCTTAATCTTCAGAGACGCCTCTACAACATCGATATTATAGTAAAGGGCTAAGTGAAGGTGAAGTATAGGTATCGTAACAGAAGAGAGCGCTAAAGCTTTATGGTCAAATATACTGCAGGGAAAGACATTAAACTATGATTCAAATTTTTTATATTGTTTTTGCTCTAAGCTGGATTTCCTATCAATCACCTTAAAACCCCAGTGACATAATCTTACTGTCTTCAGAAATTTTAGGATGGGGTGGAGAGAAAAGCTTTTCACCCATCATACACCATGCAAACGTGACGTTATAAAAGGCTTTATAAAATGCAACAATGACTTATTAGTACGAACAGGAAGCCTAACAATAATTTCAACAACACACAATAAACAGGCTTTTTCAGCAAAGCTAAAATTGTTGTAATGGCTAAAGTTGGAAGCAAAGGCTGAAGAAAAAAGAGAAGCACAGAAGCAACGACTCACCTACTTGAATATTTTTTTAAACTAAGCATCCGATTGAATGCTATTGCAATATGTTCTGTTGGGAGACATACATTGTCTCACAGAGTACAACAAACACACAGAGTACAAGCATAACAAACAATACAAAGACCGAGTTGGTGATGCTGCCTAGAGGAAGATGATGATGTTGGCGGTGCTGCCGTTTGATGAGACATTCTCTGCATATTGTGGAACAGCTGCATAAAGAGGCAAATTGTGTTTCATGGAAACCGGTTGGGAAGTCAAGGACAGTTAGGACAGTGTAAGAGGAAATGCTAATTTATTTGATTGTTTATTGTTTGCTGATATATATGAACAACAAAACAAAAGATATACAAAAACACAAAATATCTCGGGGTTTTTTAATCAGTCAGAGAATGAGAAAGAGACAATGAAATACTCAGGTTATTTGACATTGATTTTTTATTTATCTTATTTTATTTTGCCAACATGATAACTTTTAGAGAAATGTCTGTCTCTCTGTATTTGTCTTATCAATCTCTCCCGCATTGTCGCCACTGCAAAATTTGGAGCACTTGTTCACTCCCTTTCGACTTCGAGAATTCAACCTGACAGCAGCTGGTGTTTTTACAATAAAGACCAGCCTAGCGAACATCAGACTGGATATTACAACCAATTAATCACTAACAAAAGAAAACAGGATAAGCCTTCAGATGAGTGGGATTTAAACATTACGGAACTTTCTCTCTCTTCACAGATAAAACATTGTCGAGCTTTGAACTATCCCTGATCACAAAGGCCCGCCGAGTGTTCTCATTCTCAGGCTATCGTCATATTTGATCCGCCATCAGGCACTTCAAGATGTCTAAAGAGCCAGCCCGAGTGCAATTCTTGACCACTGGTCAGTTTCCCATACAGATAATGGCCGCGTTGTCAGGACTCCTGATTACTAGTGTTCATCTCAGAATCTCATCGCTAAAACATGCCATGAAGACAGGTCGAATCTTTACAGTTACAGTTTCTGTTCAGATATGATGAAAATGTTTCTGCAATTCCAGTTCTGGCGATATAGATTAATAGCAAGTTTGAAACTGAGATCTAAAATTATTGATGCTAAGGGCAGAGCGACGTCTAATGATCTGCACCACACTCCATTCTATATTACTTGTACGTATAACGATCAACACGCAATAACGCAATTTACAATTCAATTACGGCACGGCTGACTATCTTTTATTTGCTTGTTTAATCCTTTATTCCTAACTAGTAACTATTCTCGTCAGTAACACAAAGGCAAATAACAACCCGACAGAATTGCTCACTCGCTCCTTGTAAACCTCGGTAGTGTCGATGCCTTTTCCTTTCTAAACAGATTGCATAGACTAGTTGTATTACATAGAGAGATGGAATGATCGTGTTTCACAGTTTTCTGTAAAGAACATCTTGGCTTTCAACCGTATAGTTATCAACTCTTTGTGTCATGCTTTGGGACCTTTTCTGGGTGAGTGGATCTTCTTCTGCTTAATCGAGCAAAACTTGCATCTGATGTAGATTGTCCTGCGATGAATATTCTATGTCTATAAGCAACGGCTATCTTAAGGGGGGGGGGGGGGGGGGGGGGCCCGGAATTTGGGTTTTTTCCAAAAAAAA